>RPOG01001377.1:0-155933 GCA_008086565.1 Thalassoma bifasciatum | reverse complement strand
TTGTTATAAAAATGTTTCTCCAACGTCTTTGTGTAGCCCGTGTAAATATTATCTGGTCATTGTCTCTAATCATAATGCATTTTCTGTTTGTGAGAATAACTCAGAGACTCTGCAGGCGCATAGAAACAGAGGAGTAATCACATTTATCCATTTGCAGTTTACGACAAAGGCACTTCATTTCTCCAAGATACAATGCAGCACCCATCGGTAATCAGCGTCTGTAATTCAAACTACATAATCATTACTCATAATCAATCCACCTTAAGTGCATTCCTGGTGCTTAAATTGGAGTTTAATGTGTTTTCACAATGGTAGCTCTTACAGAGATCACCATGCAGCAGTTCCCCATTTATCTGCCGCACGACTAACGGTGCGCTGGTTAATCAGAAATTGAAATCAGCGTTGTGGTTGTTGTGTTGTCTTAGGACATGTGTAAACCTGCCACTGAGAGAATTCTGCAAGATTTGTGAACCAGAGGAGAGCAGGCATGTCCTGTCAGCTTGTGACCATGATGAATGAGTCTTTGTTAAAAGGTGTGCTATCCTGCATTTTCGCCATACCTCAACAAAATAGAGTGTGAGCCTCCTTACAGGCTGTTTTCTTGTCATGTTAGATCGAGCGTCACAATTTTGTACCTGGTTTGAGATATGTAGAAGAAAATAGTTGGTGCTTTGTGGTTCATGAAGAGATAGCTGTTAAATTCATTGTGAATGATTCGGGTTAAACAGTTGGCTATTAACCTTGAAGGATGGTGGCTGACAAGGGCAGAGTATCTACAAGAGTCAGAATGATCTTCATGATAAGAAAACCTGCTGCAAGTGCAGGAATGAGATATCTTGAAATAAATGCATCCACCCATCCATTTCACTCACTTCTAACCTAACAGTAGCAACAGCGGTTTTATGATTTGTTTCCAGGTTTAATCTGACATTCTCACTTAAGCTCGAGCGATTAATCGACATCGGCCATTATGTAACTAATGTATAAACTTCTTTTTCTGTGTAGAGATTCTGTCGTTCATGCTCCCTGGTTTACAGTCTTTATGTTGACAGTTTTATAATTAACCCTCTGATGCATGAATTATGAAAGTCAGTGTCAGGATTTTTCCCTTGAGTGTTTTTATTTGTCTTGAGGCATGAAAAAAAGGTATCCATTTTTTTTTCTTCAAATATTTGTAACTGAGCATTCAACATAAACAGTGAAAAGTGCAAGCTGAATGTAAATATGACTTTTTTTCTTTTTTATTTGACTTCTTTTTCTTTGCTCGGCGAAACATTTTAACTCTCTTTCATCCATTTTAACACTGAATAATTTATAGTTTATACGCTTTGTCACCCTCAAATGTTTGTCTATAACTTTTTTTTTTTTTTTTTTTAAATGAAAACATTTTTTTAGGTCATGAGAAGACTAAAACAATCCTGACACAGGCTAATATGAATTTCAACCACATGAACCATTGAATTTAGGAGTAAATAACTTTTAAATAGGTGTCCACTATAGTGACCACTATGCACCACTGGGTTAGAGTTCCTAATTTTAATTTTTTGGTGCTCCGCTCCTTCGACTTGAATCATATTTGGGTATTATAACAATTTGTGTTCATGCGCAGTATATATCCTGTGTATATCAATGTTATTATTTCATGTATCACTGGATATATGGGATATCAGCTAGTTAATCTGATATCAGCCTTTTTTTTGCTTCCTGTATCGGTGTCAGCATCAGCCCCAAAAATCCCATTTAGGTCGGGCGCTAATTCTCACCTCTTCTCCAAAAACTCCAAAGCCTTAACGGTTTGTCAGTATACAAATGGTTTTCATTTGGGGTGTTTAGCAAGTTTATTGACCTAATTCCTGAATGTAATAATGATATTCAGTTGTCCCAGATCATCACAAGCACAGTCTTTAACCTAGTTTCTGAGAACCTTTGAGGTCACATGACCCCTGTAATGAGTCTGGCCTTACCAGTTTGGAAAGAGAATCCAAAACAGCATTATACGTCTTATAGATAAATGGTGTCTGAAACCACCACCTCTGTGAAAAAAAGTTTTTTCAAGTTTAGAACAAAGGGCTTCCTCGTGTCATTGATCTATATCTATGTTTAAAATATGGGACAGTATGATACCCCCTCTCTTAAATGAAGATATGCAGCTGGGTTGCTGAGGTGGACAACTGTTCATGTGTCTGCCACTGCTGATCTCCTCACATGCAATTATTTAGCTTCATGTCTGACTTATTCTACAAATGGTTTTATCTCTGCAGATCAAAGCGCACACATCTAGTCTGATGATGAGTATCTCGTGTTCTTTAACTGTGCTGAAATTCGAGATCATGACGGCAACGACAGCACTTCAACAAATTGATTCGCATCTTCAAGCACCACTGGTCAAAATTGATGTGATGTTGAGATAATCCTGAGAATGCAGTTTGATTAAAACAAGGATTGGTGACTTCTTCAAAGAAGTAAGAAGATGTCTTGTTGCCATAGTAGCTAAAAAAAAAAAGGGGAATATGGCTTAAATGAATAAAAATGTACCATGCGGCGTATACTCAGGAGGGATTTCCTCCATAGAAAGAACGTGCAGCAGTGAAGCAATGAGACAGTGATGCAGGTTTAACTGCAGGCTTGTTTGCCCTTGGGGGTGCAACCATGTGTGCGCAGCTTAAAAGAAAGCCAATTAAGGGAATGGACATTAAAGCTTGGAACACAAGAAAAGCTCGGTACTCAAGCTCCAGAGAGTGAGACAATAGTTACACCTCATTCTAATTAGAATTTAATACAGTTAATTGTTTAATTAGCAGAAACACAAAGCTAAGCCCCAAATACCTCATTCAAATCGCACTTTCACAGGTTCTACATCACATTGCTTGTGGTCTGATGAAGCAGAACACATTTGTGTAATTGGAGCTTTGATAGATTTAGCAAAATGTGAACAAACAGTGCAGAATTTTCTACTTATGTGCAGAAAATATGGGGATTATTGTACCAAGTGATGGAGAATGCTGGGTTCTTGATACACTCCCCATCCGGTTGAATGCAACATAGTGTTTAGTCCTTTCGTTCCACATTGTCAGGGACACTCGGCCTTGTATTTGAATGTTAACTGACTTCTCTGTCACATTAGCAGGCAGCTCTATTGTCAGCCCTGTGATGAACAGAGATACCTGTCGTATCGCTGTATTCCTGTTCTCTTCCCTGCCGCAATGGGAGGTGAAGCCTTGTCCAGTTGTGGGTTTGTTGCACTCTCCTGTTGACGCATGCAATTTAGAACAGTTGGTTGCGAGATACCTGCCCTGACAGTTGAACTGCCATTATGCCTGGTAAGCTTTCAGACCTGTGTTTACTTGAGACGCAGACGACCCCGGGGGTCACGAAACAGAAAAGCTGAGTGCAGCTCGGTGATTTTCCTCTGTTTGGTAGATAACTACAGTTCATGTAAAAATAGACAAATAAGGTTGTAATTTGCCTCAGTGTATGCCAGAGCTTGACACCACCAAAAAAGAAAAAAAAAGTGTTTTCTTAGAGGGAAAAGGAGATTAAATGTCTCTCTGGATGCTTCACATATTAATAAAACTACACATATTTGTAAAATGACTATCACAGGGAGCCAGAAGACACCGCGCACAACAAAAGAATATATTTCAAGGTTGGTCGGCTATACTAAGCATTAACCAACCTGACAACTAAATCCAGATAGACAACAATCCCCAGAACACAGACGCATGTTCAAATCAAACTCCTTTGTAGCGTTTGAAAAGAAACTGATTTCAACATGCTGAGATGATTGCACACGTCCTTTCCTTTCTTTCTGCGAGACACTCCAGCGCATTTCCTTTCGCTAAAAAATTTACACACACCCAACGCAGGAGAACACAAAGCCTCCCTCAAGGAATAGCATGTGACCCTCCACCTCATCGCCTGCAATCAATGACTAACAGTGTTGTCTTAGCACTTAGCCTCTCTGACAGTGGAGCCAGTTTCTCTCCCACACGGCCGGAGCCAATTCCTACAGAGAGGCAGAGCAACATCAGACATGCTCGAGGCCTGGGATTTAGACTTTGGTCTTATAGATTTTTTTTTTCTTTTTTCAGGTTTGTTGTTCTTGCTTTTGTCCAACCATATGGAGATGGATAACTTTCTCAACACACACTTGATCTGCATAAAATCTGACACTTCCTTGTAACAGAGCCAACCAGTGTATAGCAAGCAGTACATTCTCATTAAAAAGGCAGATTTCCATATCTGACTTCAGCCAAATGACTGACTTGAAAAATGTAGGATATGTCTTATAAACTGAGTTACCTCAAACATCCTTGTATTCCTTTAAAGATACTTGTCAAATAAAGGCTTTTCTGATACTGATTCTTAAAACCCACTATGCAAAAGATCAGTACTTATAAAACCCTACTCTTGATATTCAAGGATATGAAATATTCAATTTGACATGAGTTTCCCTCTATATTCTTTCCAACAAAAATGGAAAACCTTTTTTTAAATGCCGGACACTGTTCGAATCATATTTGACCAGAAACTGATCAGAAAAGCTGCAGATGCCAAAAATTAATTAGATGCCTTTTCTAAATGGATTACTATGTGAACAATGTGAGTCTTGAAATATGGCAGATGATTTTTACTTTACAAATTCAGGACATGGTTGAGTGCAGTAGTGTGCAAAGAGATTTGCAAAAAAGTGACCTCTTTGGAGACAAAATGTGCATTAAAGAGCCCTCTTGGGAGCTAAAAAACACTCCGTTAGGTCTTTTTTGGAGCCAAAACAAATGCTTAAGAACCCTCCTGGTTAGGAAATCATGCTGGTCTGGCTTTTTCACTGGTTAACACATGGTAAACTGCCCTCCTGGGGGCCAAAATTTGCACCAAAAATACCTTTTGGGAACCAAACTCTGCTTAAGTGCCCTTCTTTGGAGCTAAAGTTGTGCTAAAGTGCCCTCCTTGTTGGCAAACCAAACTCATCTGCCCCTTTGGCTGGTTAAAACATGAGAAACTGCCATCCTGGGAGCCAAAACTCATTTAAGTAGCCTCTAAGAAAAGTTTCCTTTTGGGGGCCAAAACATTTGCCAAAGTGCTCTGTGCTGGGCTAAATTGCATGTGTGTGCCTGATTTTTTTTCGCCCCTGTCCTTCAAAATGTCTGTGCACACCACTGGACAATTGGCATCAAACTAAAAACAGATGTTCTCCACAATTAATACAAATAATTAGAAATCTCCAGGTGAAGCTGATCCCATGTGAGTAGGGCTATCGGGGGTGAATGTTGCATGTCACTACGCTAGATTACAGTTTTCTTTCTAATCTTATAAACTTGCATTAAAAGGTCACGTTACTATTATAAAACACAACATAGATTATTATTTCTGCCCTCCAACTTGTTCTTCCTTTGGTCCAGAATGGCCATCAAGTGTATTAAATGATATTCTTGTTGTGAATAACACTTATTATTGAAGATTAACTTAGCTCAGTTAGTTTCGTTCAGTGAGAGACGCTGGAGCATTTCATCCATCACAGGTACTCCAGACACACAGGTTATATTTCGGATCGTTTACTCCTCTTCAGTTATCAACAAGATCACAAATCACGACCGTATATACAGTTATCTTTCTCCAACTCACGTCTATTCCCTTAATATGTTTACTTTTTATCTCCTACCATTATCCCCCCAAACTCTCTCGTTCCTCCTGCCTCCTGTTCTCATTTTACGTCTTTTAGTTTCCCTGAACTCCCTCTAATAATGCCTAAAGAAATCATTAAGTACTTCTAACTCAGTAACAAAATAAACACAGGAAATTTATAACACTTATGGTACCTGAAGGTATAGAAATGTGTTGTTAAGTGTGTCTTTTGAAAATTGGAGACCAGTTTTAAATTAAGATGTTATATAAGTGATGTTGACATTTCTTTGGAAATCTTGTGATGGTCCAAATTCAATAGTGTTTCCTCTTAATGGTGGAACCAAATGTTATTTGTTCATCAGTATTTCCTATTGTCATTTAAGTTTGTTGCCATTTTGAGGAAGCATATGCAATGTTCGGCAACACTTTAGATTAGGGAACATATATTCATTACTTTGTAATCAATAAGTAATAATTAGGAGTTAATATATGGAAAAGTCTGAATTCATGGTGCAATAGAGGTAGAATACAGGGTTAATGCATGCTTAATAAATACTGATTAGGGGCTAGTAAGCTACTTATATGCATGTTAATAAGCACCTAGTTAATAGTGAATATGTGTTCCCTAATCTAAAGTGTTACCCAATGTTCCTGTTTCTAATATACTGAGGTTTCTCCCAAGGCTACTTGCAAAAGACTATTTTTTTCTTCAGTTAAATCCACCGCTGTTCAACATCTCACGTTCAATTTCTCTACATATGACTGTTTTCCATATCCACAATAAATCAGCCAGTGTTGCCATATGTTACTAAGAGGAGGCATCACCTTCACTGAATGAATTTGCCTTCCAATGAGTCGGCCTTATCATATTCCAGCGATGCATTACTTTTACATGATCGCTCCCGCCGCACATCCTCCCTTACCACATCCCACCACTCATATCTGCAGATGAGTGTGGGAGGAAGTGAAGAGCTCTCTGCCTGTCTGCCTATAGGGCCATCCACATGATGCGGGTGCCAGAGAGCCTCGGCTGAAGAGATTCAAGTGTCCGTATCGAAAGGCCAATGGAGACAGATGGAGGACGGGGACGTTCAGACGAGCCTCTATCGTATTGCCTTTGAATCTGTGTGAGGCATTTTTCTGCCTGTCATTGCTTGTGGTACAAATTACTGCTTAGCCAAAAGAGATGGCATGCAGCACATAAGAGAGATAAATGGATTGCATGCTGCTGGCATGGAGGGCTGGCTCCTAGTGTACATCAATGATATTAGCGACACGTTACTCAAGATGTCAAACCATTTGACTTCAGACAAGATGGAGAAATATCTGCGCATTTTCCACCCATGCTGGATTTTTCAACTGTTCAAAACACTCGACAAACTCCTCAATCAAGCTAAATTTGACTGGAAATTGAGCCTAAATTGCTTTCTGGCGCTAACAAAGCTTTCGAAGTGATGAGGTTTGGAGCCGCCTCTTGCCATGGGAGCGTGCCTGATTAGCATCACAGTGATGGATCAGTGCAGAGGTGCTGTCATCATTTAGAAGACCTTTGATACTGGAACACCAGATTCAGCTGGCTCACGCTAAATCACTGCCCAGCATAACGTTTTGACGGCGCCTGACCTTGCAGTTGTCTCTCAGAGAAAATAACCCAACAAATCAACCTGCACTTCTCTTTTCTCAAATGGCGACTGTGCAGCTTTCTAATCTCCCGTCCTGCAGGGATTGGTTACGATGAGATATGTTCGGTGGTAGCGCCACATGCGTTTGTTTTCATTCAGCGTGGAAACACTTTTATCTAAAGGGCCTGTTCAGTGAAGGAGCAATGATTCATCAGCAGCAGGGGGGGACAATCATCGATCTCGACACAACTGTAATGTATGGGCGATGTGTCTGCGGCATGCTCTTTTGGACGCAATGAGGCGAATACACCTAATTAATGTAGTCAAGCAGGACCTTGTCATTCTTTGTGGTTTTGTGGATAATTGATGAGGAATGATGAAACACTAAGAGGGAATGAAACATCACACAGCCATCAAACACGTTGGTCGTTTTCTTGTGTAGCGTCCTCTGAGAACCTCTCTGAAGCTCCTCTTAATCTTGCATGAAAGTGCATTCACAGGCTGATGAACTGTAGCGAGAGAAAAAACAACTTAGTTTACCTGATTTTAATGTTAATGTGGTTAAAAAGACTTTTGAGGTCAACAAGGGAATGGTAAAAGGTGGAAGTGAATCCTCTTTGATACGATTTGACAGCACTTCTCTTTTGAGTCCTCATTATGTGAGTTAAGTCAGTGGACCAAAGGCACTACAAATATAATGCAATCCAAATGCAATCTAATAAGCTAAATTCAGGATCAAAGTGTGTAGTCAAAGGGATGTTTTCTTTCCCTGGGTTGTATGAGGCTAAAACATCACCTTCAACGATGCTGACATTTGTTCAATTGAAGCTGAGGCATTCACACAAGGGACCTGCTTGGATGCACCCTGGGACACCACACCTATGACACTGGGATTAAATGGTTGGTTACAGCCCAAAGCAGAACAGGTACATGTGATGGTTTGAAGCAGAAATGTGAAGCCTTGAATAGTTTGAAGATTCCTATGTTAGTGTAATTCAACTCACTAATTCAAAATAAATATATGAGAAAAGATAGATGCTTGGTTCGAATCAGTAGATGCCACTCGCTTCATTCATTTGGATAAGCTTCTGCAATGTCACAAGATTTATTTCCATCCAGTGTTGCATTAATTTTTCACCAAAATTTTGCATTGATGATGACAGAGTCTGACTACTGCACAAAGCCTTCTCCAGAACATCCAAAAGATTTTCAATGGGATTAATGTCTAAACCAGGAGTGGACAATTAATTTTTAAAAGGGGTCACATGAGAAACCTGATTCATTTCAAGGGGCCACACCAACAAGAACGCAAACTTGATTCTTCTCAATATTAACTTTTTTCCCCATGATAAAATGTTTTTACTTATATATTTTGACTAACTGCTACTGGTAACCAGAAGAATAAGGATTTTCTGTAAATATATGTAAAAATGTGGTGTGGGTCGAAATAAGAAAATATTCCTTATATTCCCTTCTACAAAAAAATTAACATTTTTTGCTCCATTTTACCTCTTCAGTGAGAAAAATCTATCTGTCTTGAGCTTGAACAAGCACACTGAAATCTGGATGAATCCCTGAGGTGATCATGAATGATAGAGCATCTTGATTTGGTTTTGCTGAACTTCATCACTTGTCGCTGTTTGCGTAAGGCTAATGTGCACAAATACATCCATATGGAAATAATGGAAATGTCATGTTTATGAAAATAAAAGCAACACAGTTGTCATGAATTTTTATTTTCATTTATATTCTAACCTATGATTGACCTCCCGCGGGCCTGACAGGGAGACACCTAAAGGGCCGGATGTGGTCTGGTCTGGACTCTGTGGGGGCCAATCCATGTGTGAAAAAGATGTCTCATGCTCCCTGAACCACTCTTTCACAATTTGAGCCTCATGAATCCTGGCATTGTTGTCTTGGAATATGCCCGTGCCATTAAAGAAGAAAAAAATCCATTGATGGGATAACCTGCTCATTCAGTATATTCAGGCAGTCAGCTGAATTCATTCTTTGGACACATAATGTTGCTGAACTTAGACCTGATCAACTGCTGCAACCCCAGATCATAGCACTGCCCCCACAGGCTTGTACAGTAGGCACCAGGCACAATGGGTGCGTCAATTCACCTGCCTCTCTTCTTACCCTGATGCGCCCAACACAATGGTTCCCCACCATCTTTCCAGTTTTTTAAAGTGTTGGACAGTCTTTAACCCAATTTTAGTTTCTGCATCACTCTCCTTACATATTTCTCTGACTTGATGCCAATAATTTGACCCTTATTAAACAGACTAACAACTTTTCCACGACCACAAGATGTGTCTTTCTCCAGGATTGTGAAAGAAATGAATAGTTTCTCATTGCATCAGCTGGGGTTAAATAACCTTTTATCAGCTGAAAGATAATCGCTCATGCAGTGATTATCCAATAGGACGCTTGTACCTATTTTCTTAGTTAAATCCAGGTGGGGCTTTTTTTTTTTTGGCCAGGCAGAATATATAGAATTACACTGGTAACAAAAATGGCCTAATAGTCACAGTATTTCAAGGAATTAAACATACCTTGAACTCTAAAACAGCAGGAAAAATGAAGCTTACAAGTCACTCGAAAAACATCCCAAGAGGACGTTTTATGCAGTTAAAACTTGCAAACTGTTTCAAAAGTAAACCTCCTTGTGTTATTTTATTAGTACACTTCCATTCCCAGAGTCAGAACTGATCTTTGACCCTCAGCTCTGAATCAATATGGATGTGGAGTCCAAGAAGTGTTGGTAAGGATTTTGTACATCCAGTTCCAATCATGCTGATGCAGTGAAACAGCCAAAAGCCCCAGAACGCTGTGTGTGTGTGTGAGTGTGTGTGTGTGTGTGTGTGTGTGTGGATGAAGTTGTCTGTTTGAGCCCTCTTCTGACCCTGAACATGATAAGTGGTTCAGCAAACGGATGAGCGCCCAGATGCCTCTGACACGAATGTGAGTCTGTTCTTACAAAATGTGAAATCAATGAAGTGGTTGTTGAACGTGCTGCCAGTGTCGTTATTGTTAAAGCGAGTATCAAACATGTCACATCTTTCCCTTTACTCTGGGTTTGCTGATACATCTGCATCCATAAGATGTTCATTCAGTTATGTATGAAAGCTAGTTTGAGAATCCAGCTCATTCTATCACATCTGAGCTCCACACATTACAAATTATGTCAATTCTAAGCCATTATCTGCAAGGTTCCCCATGGGGACGGTGCTCGCTTACCCTGTAGGAATACAGGGAAATTAATCATTTATTCCTCTGGTGCCTCTGGGCCATGCACCTCAGTATCATCAGTACCTCAACCCAGCACTGACCAGCCACCAAGGTCATTAGTGGAGAGGGAGCGAGAGCTTTCAGTCCACAGAGGCGTCTAGGTGGGTATTGGAAAAGATCCAGCGATGAAACACACAGGTGATGACAGGAAGAGAGAGGGAAGTTAAAGAGACGGAGACACACAGAGAGTTCGAGACGGGCGTGGGAGGAGGTGATGAAGCGCAAGAGGGGAAGATAGGAGAGACAGGGTGGTGGGTAGGGAGGGAGGGAGAGAGGGAGTGAATGGTCTGGTAGAGAGCAATACGAGAGCGAGGGAGGGAGAAAGGGGGGTATGATATCGAGGGAGAGTGGCAGCTCAGGGGCTGCCTTTTCTGCAACACTGCCATCCAGGTCTAATGACCGGATGCTCTGCCAGAAGGGGCGGAACGTGTGTAAAAAGCCACAGGAGCCAAAGCATCCACCTGGAGAATTACTGGCATGTGAAATAAACAGCAGGGTGACCACAGGTACTGACACACAAAATAAATTGAGCTTCATGATGCGGGCATTGGTCTAAAAATAACAGCTTTATGAATCACAGTGGCATAAGCGTGACAAATATTTGAGAGTAGTAACATCAACATTCTTTCTACGGTTAAATCACAGAATCAATATGTGCCAAACTAAGTATATTTCAATCCAATAAAAGCAATAATACAAACAGTGTTAGTGATAACCCAGAAATACGTTGTTGCAAAATAATGCCTTATCTATAGGTGTGACATCAGTTTAAATTGAATATTCAGTAAAATGCTATATATACACATCATTTTTCTAAAGAAGCGGTGAACAAATGATGATATAACATTTTTAGTCAGAAAAGCAATGAAGAATTCAATTACTCTTTATTTGTGTATCACCAAATTGCACCAGAAGTTATCTCAAGACATCTGGCATGGTGTTGGCTGATGATTATTTTTAAGTGAAACGTGATGAAAATGTATGCCTTTCATTTTTCGCCATCTGTAATGCCCAAGAAGAACTGGTGTCTACTCACCATTACATAGACTTTACACTAGAGACGTGTCGTGCGCAAAAGATGTGGCTCGAAAAGCTGGTGTTTTAAAGTGAGTTGAAAGAATTCAACTTTTTTCCTTTTGTTCCTCAGTGAGTAAGACAGCAGTCAGCGGTAGGGAGCAGTAGGGGGCAGTGGAAGAGGAGAGTGTGTCATATTGTGAAAACACGTAAATATGAGTGACACCTGTGAATGAAGCAGCTTCTAGAGTAGCACCTTTTGTTCATTTGTTTTTGTGCAAATAAAAAAGAAACAAATTTTGAATGCCTGGTTTTGTAACGGAACAGTTGCACAAATTTTGGGGAATTATGGGCAATCATGGGGCTTTTCATTGAAAAAACAACAACAACAAAAAAATAACTGAATGCAGAAGGGTTTATATTTACACAAATTAATCATATTTGCCTGTTTAGGTTAAAATATGAGGCTGCAAATAAAACTTAATTTAAAGCCATTTGGGAGCCGAAAGAGCCAACTCGTCTTTGGGGGTTGAGCCAAAAGGACCGACTCTCTGAAAACAGCTGAACTTCCCACCAGTACTTCACATATACTGCATTTGCCTAAATCATTCAAAGCATAATTTTTCCATGAAATAACTTTAAAGTAACCATCCACAGGATAATTCTCAAAACTTTTAAACTAACGAGTTTTGCTCATGTAAAGGCATATCTGATTTAACTGACATCAGGGCGCCCTGCAGCTCAGGGGTCTCAGATTCAATTACTTGAGGGCTGCTGAGCGTCCAGTGTTTTCACAAGGGAGCCACTTCAGATGCCCCACAAAAACAAAACAAAAAACCTCAACTGTTTGAACAGCCATGTTTTGCTTTTCTTGTTGAATGCTTGCTTCCAGAAACCTGTGAGCTCTTCTCAGATTCCTGGACCACATTCGCGCTGAGGGAGCGAAACCTTCAGTATAGTTTAAAGATGGACACCACTAGATCTGGACCTGTTTTTTGATTTGCACCTGAATACATTTCATTGCCTTGACAGCTCTTTCTTTAGCCGTGTGAAAGAAATTCCTCATTATTTCCTTTGCGTTCTGCTCTGCATGTTTAGTTGAATAACACCATGCACGGTTATACATTTTAAGAATGGTGTCTCTCTTCGAATATGAGACAGGTGTAATTCCCCCTTAAACCCCACAGAAATAATCATAATTCTCGTACATTTTCTAAAAATACTCTGTGCCTGACATCAACCTTTCTTCTGGTCTTTGAATGCATCACCTTGCCTTAACATCACTTTGAGGACGTTGGTAGCATGTCAAATGTTTGACAGCTCAGTCTTACAAGTAAAAATATGTGGGATTTTATCAATAACACAGAGGAGATATTGAAAATTACTACTTCAAAGACTCCATTTTGTAAAAATAAGATCATACTATTGGTCACTTCAGTACAAGCTCAGGCTGTACAACCAGAAATTTTCACCAGCAAATATCTTCAATGATAATAATTCTGAGGATTTTCCATTTTTGATATTTAGAGAAGCACCAAAAATGTGACACAAATAATTCTTTTCAGTTGCTCTATGATTGGCATTCACGTGTCCTCCGAGGCAGTGGAATAGCACTGCCAGTGAAAAGTGAATGAATAGCACAAAACATGCCCACTCTTGGTTTTCTGTCCAAATACAGTCACGGATAATTTTTGTGGTTTGAACAGATCCAGAAACAGATAATAACATCTTTGTACTCCTCAACAGAAAGCCTTGAATTTAGGATGAAAATCACAGACGAGTCTCTGTTTGTCAAAGTCATTTGTTCTTTCTTAAGTGATTTGATGGGAAAGTTGGGAATAATTGATGGAAATGGGACAGTGCTTCTTCTTCTAATCCAGGTTGTGTGGTTGCAGCTGTACTTTCCTTGCATGGTTAATGACCTGAGAGAGCTTTGCCTCACTTAGAGCGAGGGCAAGGAATAAGAGGATGTAGTATTTTAAGTGTGTATGCATGTAAAATGTCTTCACTAACACCAGTCTGCAATTCAGCATGATCTGAGAGGCCGCTTTTGCATGTGCTGCATCTGAGCCATCTGGACTCTGACAGTCAGGGCGAACAGGGGGCTCTGCACTCCAATCAGGCGCTGGAGCTTTAAATCTCTCCACTAACAGGGCGTGCTGGGGCTTCTTGCACACTGTGTCAGCGTTTCTGGAGTAAGACAGAGGGCAGCCTATCTCTATTCCCAGGTAATTAAAGGCTTTGACCTGTTCATCACCTTACCTTTGAAGCTCAGGGGTTTGAAGAGTACAAGTTCCCCCCTCTGCTCCCCACAACGGAGCTCACACAGTCTTTGACATTGAGGGGGAGTTCAATGCCCTCGTGTCCACACAGCTAACACTGACAGCAAGTCCTGACACAACTTCCAGAATACATACTAAATTTTAATGCAATGAAGAAAACGTAGTGAGTGGTGCTGAAGTTTAAAATAATCATACGAGGTATTCCACCTCCATACTTCTTCCAGTGTCTTCAAACTGGACGGCAAACGCTGCCATGTCCTTTTGACAGTATTGGAGTATCGATCCCCATCTCTGTTGTGCTCTGCTGAATGTCAGTAGTTTGGCTTTTTATGAGATGTCACGCAACAATCCCCGATGATTGACCGAAGCTTTAATGAATAATTAAACCAGCAGTGCAAGCATGTGCAAGCAGGGACGGAACTGAGACAGTAGCAGACTAACAGAACACATGCTTCCCCAACCTGGTTCCATTAAGAACCCAGTTCTGAATTTTTCAAAACTCTAAAAATCAATAACATGAGGTTATCGATCTGTCCGGTCCTGTGGCTCCCATGACGGGAAGTTGTTTCACAAGTCAAGCAAAGTCATGTACATCAAATCCTTGGAGCAAAACATGCAGTGAATGGCTAACAAGTCAAGAAACACGTTCCACTCAACAGGTGTTAATCCACATAAAGAATATTTCTTTCCTTTGCAGAGATTTTTGAACACACAATCAGGTCAAAACAGTGCAACAGACATTTTGAAAAGCAGAAGTGAAAGATATGTAGGCACATGTAGCTCATGTTTCGACTCCAAAGAGAACGGCACTTTGGCATGTGTTTTGGCTCCCAGGACGGCAACTCATCACATTTTAACTGGCCAAAGAGATGGATCAGTGTGGTTTCACCAACCAGGAGGGCTTTAAACATATGCTTTGGCTCCCAAGAGGGTTCTCAAGCACAAGTTTGGTACCAAGGGGGGCACTTTAACAGGTGTTTGGCTCCTGAGCGGGGACTTTAGAAATGTTTTGGCACCCATGAGGGGACTTTTGCATGTGTTTTGGTGCCTGAGAAGGCCCTTATGCATGTGGTTTAGTCTTCAGAGAGCACTTTCTTGTATTTTGGATCCATGAGAGGATATTTTGGTATATATTTTGGTGCTAAGAGGCCTTTATGTGTATTTTGGCTCCCAAGATGGCACTTTATTCTGTTTTAACCGGCCAACGAGCCTGATTAGTGTGGCTCACCAACCAGAAATGCTTTTAACATGTGTTTTGGGCCTCAAAAGGGCACTTGAGCACAAGTTTTGGTACCAAGAAAGGCACTTTAACAGGTGTTTGGCTCCTGAGAGGGCACTAAAGAAATATTCTGGTACACTGTACAATGTTTTGGTACACATGAGGGCATTTAAGCATGTGTTTTGGCGCCCCAGAAAGCACTTCACCTTATTTTGGATCCATGGGGGGTTATTTTGGTATATATTTTGGTTACAAAGGGGGTCTTTTATGTATTTTGGCTCCCAAGGTGGCACTTCAATGTGTTTTAACCAGCCAAAGAGCCTGATCAGTGTGGCTCACCAACCAGGATGGCTTTTAACATGGTTTTTGGCTCCAAAGAGGGCGCTCAAGCACAAGCTTTGGTACCAAGAAGGGCACTTTAACAGGTGTTGGGCTCCTGAGATGGCACTCTAATGAATTTATGGCACTTTTGCTTGTGTATTGGCACCTGAGAGGGTACTTTAGTGTATTTTGGACCCATAGAGCATGTTTCAGAACACATTTTGGCTCTCAAGAGAGCACTTTTATGTATTTTGGCTCCCAAGATGGCAGTTTATTATGCTTTAACTAGACAGAGAACCAGATAAGTGCATTTCACCAACCAGGAAGGCTTTAATCATGTATTTTGGATCCCAAGGAGGGCACTTTAGGGAGTTTCTTAGCTCCACAGGGGGCACTTTAGCGGCCATTTTTCAATAATTTGACCACTGGAGGGATGGACACTTGCTCAAAAATTTAAGACAAAGCAAAGTTGTCAGCACATTGAATGACTGATAGCAAATGCTAATCAGGGGACCAGAGCCAGAGTTATATTCAGACATTTGGTGTGCTGAGCTTTTGTGCTCATAAATGCATCATTAATACCACTGTTGCCCACTTCCCTAAAGCAAACAGCCAGTTAAAATAAGACTACATTTGTCCTTTAACTGAAAACCCAAAAATTTATTACATCAGAAGTATTGATTGTTGATTTGATAAAGCTTTGGCACAATACAGAGTTTTCATCATGGTTTCAATATAGTAAATGATAATAGTCCTGGCTTTTGATGGTTTGTCTCGATGCACCTCAACTCAAAAACACACAAATTGGTCGCTCTGAAATGTCTTCTTTGTGTGTTCATTAGCCTGACTGATTGTCTCATTGTGCCCAACGACACCTGGGATCAGCTCCAGACCCCTTTGCAACCAACGCGGGATGAGTGATGAAGATACAGAACGGACGGTTTGATGAGCAGATCACGTTTTGTAAATTATTATTTTAAACCCACATTTTGATTCAACTTGCATCGCTCTGAAATCCACCCAAGCAGTGCAAAGACTTCCAGTGCAATTGTCTGGAAAGCGTCGCTCACCTGGTAAAGCAGAGGAACCATAGTTGAATTTAGAGTGGATTTTAATTATTCTGCTATTCAAGTTTTCACTCCAACGGAGGGCCATTAATTCTACGAGACAATCATGCCCTGGCCATGTAAGCCTCCCAAGAGATAAAGGCACATTGCTTTGACGATGTCAGCTTTGCAATAAAAGACCCCGTGCAACATTTTCAATGGGAAGCGACACGTTGGTGCAATCCTGTCTGACAATGAGCACATAACATTAACCATGCAATCAATCCAGGGGCTGTTTCTGTGTAAATGAGCCTGGTTGTTGTAATGGAAGTAATTCCCTGGAAGGATGCAACACCGTGTCCCATGTCTGCAATCCAGGACACATTTTGACACTCTTGCATGATTTATAATCTTATGACTTGTAATGCTTTCTACTCATATAAGAATTTATTCACATCATTTACGTTTATCTACATCTGTATTGACTAAAATCCCATAATGGGACAAATTCTCCCACTTAACCTGCGAAACAACTTTGCATAAATAGACAAACACTGCCACTGAATGCAGAGACTCACAGCAGGATGTGGTACACAAGACGCTGTCGCCGCACTCTCTTTGACCTTTCACTAGCACACAGTGAGAATGAGGACATCATCTGACAAAATGATTTTGGTTTTTCTTTTGCCAAGATTAAGAAGTTAAGACCATGAGAGAGAAGGCGACGAAGAAGAATCTGAGGTGGCATTTGACAAAGATAACTGCCGGCAAAACCTGTCTGGCGATGCAATCTGTGGCCTTTAGAAGTTAAATATTAGATTTGATGCCCATCACTTTTTCTGTTTTTCAAGGAGAAATTAAAGAGAAGATGACTGCCCTTATTCAGTGCTCTTTTGAGAAATATTCTTTAAGAAGCTTTACAAGGAAACATATTTTTTATCTAATGCTATTTGTAAATAAAATTCTACTCTGCACTGAAAGATGAATTTGAACATTGTTCCCCGCAAACTAAAAATGTATTGGTTAATCACTCGAAAAATACTCTTTAACCACAATAAACTTGCAGGACTGACTGTGTGGAAAAGTATCATACAACTCCACCGTGCCAAGGTTTTTGCACACATTTCAGAAGTTACATTTCTACAATCTATTTTCACCTAACATTGGTAGCTAACCTTACCATTCTAAAGACAAAAGACAACTGTGTGACAATATATTTCACTGCTGCAGCAAAGATATTCAGGAATTACCCAAATACCTGGCTGGTAGAGTTGCAGGGCCATAAGCTGTAAAGAAAAAAGCAAATGATGAACATCTTTGAAGTAAATTGCTGCAAGGTAACTAACTATTACTTTATTTGCATGCCAATACTGACTTCTCGAAGATGTTTTTTGTGATTAAATCACAATAAATTAATAATTAATTGGCTATATTGAGATTCTATATTGAGTCATGATCATGATATAAAGAGTTGAAACTATGACAAACTGAGGTTGAAGTTTTGTGTCAAACTTCACAATAATTTTGACTTTTCATCTCATAATTTCCACCTATTTTCCCACAATTTCAACTTATTTTCTCAGGATTATGCCTTTTTTGTCTAAAATTGTGACTTTTCAGCTCATAATTTCCAGCTCTTGTAACATAAACTTAAACTGTTTAATCTCAATTTCGATCTTTTGTAATCTCAAGATTATGACTTTATTAAATATGACTCATAAATATGACTTTTATCTCACATTTGTGACCTAAATCATTCATTTGGACCATTTAATATCATAATGTTTTGTTTTTTTTTATCCCAAAATTTTTACATTATTATCTTATAATTTTGACTTCTTCTGTCATAATTTTGAGGTTTTACCCTGTAATTTTGTCTTTTTGCCTCATAACTGTGATCCTTTTTTCCCCCTAAGAATTTTGACGTATGTCTAACCCGTCTCTTGTCCGATCCCAAAAGTTATTTTGATACAACTTTGGTTTTCTGTCATAAAATTGCCTGAAAATTACATGGATTGTCCCATGCAATGCTATTTACATAAAAATAAGTTCTGTTAATTTTTTTTAAAATTGTGTCCATTTTTGTAAACATTCCTCCTGGCATCAAAGAAATGTAAATGATTTCAAAACAATATGCTGCCTACACTTTGACATATGTCTGTCTGTGATGATACATCAACATATGTCCCCCTGATAATAACATCAGTGCAAAAAAATACGCTCAAACATCTTCATTGAACGAGAGGAACAAAAACAATTGTATAAAATTTTTCACCTTGCACTTTATAATCAGTCAGAGCAGAAGGTGCAGAGTAAATCTGAAGACAACAGGTGGGTTAAAACAAACCAGAAAAAACTCAGAAATGAACTTCCATAAATATAAGACCTTACCTGAAATGCCAAAAAAGATAAATGATATTAGATATTTTTAGATGCACATTTCCAGGTAAAATAGGTTCTTTTCTTTTTTTAGAACACCACAAACTTTACTTCCAGCATTAATCAGGCCTCCTGAAAGTATCACATTGAGTAAGTTTGGTCTCAGTAAATAAGAAAAAATGATGAGTTCAGCAAAAAATTATCAAAACACACAACCCCCCCCTACTCAAACTGTTGTTTTTTTGCTAAAAATGCTGAATAACACTCCCAGTTATCTGCTTTAAAGATGTGAAAAGTATTCTGAGGTCCTCTGTCACTGCGGCGCTTTAGGGAAAGACTGCTCTGAATCAATTACCGTCCTCCCTGCAGCCTCCCCTGCTATGTCCTGCTAAGGGCTCTAGGATGCGGTAACCCTTCAGCCATATGCTAATCAGACTCACATATGTCGCCTGTGAGGCTATCAAAGAGCCCGGCAGACCCAGAGGACAGTGCTGAGACTAGGGGGGGGGCAGGGGGTGCTGGATAAGGAGCAAACTGATGTCCCGAGTGTGTCTTTGAGCTGCAGCATGGATAGAGAGAGAGAGAAAGTCGCAGAGAGAGAGAGAGAGGGACGTGGGGCAGTGACTGGGACAGTCTGGCTCGCAGTGTACCGCCAGATGGAGAGATTGCCCCCGGACATTCGCACTTAGTAGGAGGCTGGTGCATGTATGCTGGTGCCAGAGAGCATCCAAAATTATCTCCTCTTTGCTCAGCATTCTTTTGATGTTAAAAAAAAAATGTCCAGCATGGTTTGGGAGTTTTTAAGGACGGCCTGCGTTTAAACTTATACAATCTGTGATGTCAGTTCTGCACAAAATCAAGCAGTTTGCCAAAAAGAGCAATGACTCAAAGTTGAATTTTTAAGAGTCGACTATTAACGTCAAATCCTAAGGTCAGTACGTTGCAGAAATAGCTTTGAGATGTCACTTCCCGCTCTTTTTATTCAGCTTGTTCTGTCTGATGTGGTAAGAAAACCTTACATCTATTTGCCGACTAAGTTTCCTCTGCCTCCTCAAATTCTCTTTCGCCCAGTGATGGAGGAAAATGCATTGACCCAGCAAATTCTGTCACAAGGAATTTCAATTATAAGGTCCGCAGAGCCTTTTCCCCCTCACTAAGGTAGCTATTAATATTTTCCCAGTGTTTAGCATTGAGATAAAAAGTCTTTCCTCCTCAGAGTTCAAGTCTGTCTCCAGGTTAATTTGCAAACTTTTTCCTAAGTTGGGGAAATTATGAAAGATGGAGAAGTGAGTTAGTGCTAAATACATGTTGCCGGAAGGGCGACGGAGACAGAATGACCTCACTTGATGTTGTTTTTCTTGCTAACAGATGTGACGGCTCACTTTGTGCCTCTTAAAAATTCAAGTCTGCTTTAAGAACTCCTGAGTTCTTTCATCCATAAAAAGGTGCTTCAGATCCCAAAAAAAGACCATACAGCACTCATTGCAGAAAGCAACCAGGTATGAGTGCAAGGTAATATACATTTGGCCCAAGGTGAAGGCCTGCAAATGGGTGGGATAGCAGGGTTAAGCAAAAAGTGGCAAAGAGCAAGAACTGGTGACCTGTGTTTGGAGCTGTTGAGCACCGCTGCGCTTCAGAGTACATTTAAGTCAGGAGACAGCCCGCAGGCCGAGCTGCAGACCTGACAGTGCAGGAGCACTCAGGGTCGCTGGGTATTCTGTGGCCTCTGTCAAAAGCCGTGCTCCACATGCTGTCAGCATCTTAGGGCTGAAAGGTCCTCAGTTTGAGACATAAAACCAAACCTCTTTCATCTCATAACTGCAATATCCAGACAGGTTTTCAAAGTCTCCAAGAAGACAAAAGCAACAGTGGATTACCATAGCTTTACAGTCTGTATTATAAAAGCAGCAAGAGACAGAGTCCAAGGTTTGTTTTGTAAAGAATCCAGTCAACTGAGTCTTAAACATACAACGGTGTATTAGGGCCACTTTGTGGGAAAAAAAATAAATTCAAAGTGGCAAATTTGTGAGTTTAGAGGACACACCTTAAGTTTACTGCGAGTTTGATGACACTACAACATGCTTTATGAGAGTTATTATTGATTTAACTACAAAATTATACAAAAAAAAATCACTATAATTACATTGATTAACAAATTACCAAAATAAGAGCTGTAGTAATCTAGAGGACACACCTTATGTTTACTGTGAGTTTGATGACACTACAACAGGAAACAAGAGAACTATTGATTATCTTACGACAATTCAGAGGGAAAAAAATCACTCAAATGACATTGATAAACAAATGACCAATATCAGAGCTGTAGTATAATGTAGAGGACGCAGTTCATATTTGTGGTGACACTGCAACAAGACACTTGACTCCTGGTTGAAGTTATTGAATATTATTTTATCATATTTTTCCCGTGTTGCAATTTGCAGACGGTCCCTGAACATTACGGCATGAGCTGGCTGTTTAGCGGCCAATGTAGGTTTTTCATCGCGGAGGACAACTCGTTTTGAGAAAATAATAATTGTAGTTCGCAGTCTACATTGCTCTGATTGCAGAGATGTTTCGGTTTTGTTTCTGCGATGCTCCAATGATGAGTTATTGATCGGGGGAAAGTCCAATATGTGAATATCTTTCTAACTTTACCTAAGTGAAGTGAAAGTACTTCCCCATAACATCCGGGACTTTGAAAAAAGTAGCAAATTTGCCACTTTGAATTTTTGTTTTCCTTTGAGTGGCCCTGATACGCTGTTGTATTAACAATTTCCACTCTCCTCAATGAGAATTGATCATTTGCTTGCAGCGAGTTAAATTTTGTGGCATGGCTGTTCTGGGAGCTCCCTGCTATTCAATGTGCTTACACATATGCTTTTGAAATGCATATTATTTATATTCATGTATGAAAAGCCAAAGTAGAGAGAGTAGCAGAAACAATCCACAGAGATTTAGAATGGAGTGAGAATCAGCAAGAATAGAAGAAGGAATCAAGACACAACCACTAACTTGTTTGGACTAATTACAAGGCAGTGGTGAGCACAGGGTGGGGTTGTTGAAAGATGCGTCCTAAAGTGCTTTTTCTGAAGACAAAATGTGTGCTGTAGTGTCCTTTTAGGGGCCGAAACATGCCCTATAGTTCCCTTTTGGGAGCCAAAAGCATGCTGAAGTGCCCTCCTTGGAACCAAACCTGCAATAAACAGCCCTCTTGGGAGCCTAAATACACAAAAGTGTCAAAAAGTACGCAGAAGTGCCCTCTGGGGAACCAAAACAAAAGCCAAAGTGCTCTTTTGGGAGCCAAATATTTCCTATTGTGCCCTTCTTGGATCCAAACTTGTGCTAAAATGCCTTCTTGGGTGCCAAAATGCACGACAAAGGGCCCCTCTGGTTGGCGAACCACACTATTCTGTCCCTTTGGCCGATTAAAACACAATGCACTGTCTTCTTGGGAGCCAAAATATGTGGTGAAGTGTCTTCTTGGGAGCCAAAATATGTGGTGAAGTGTCTTCTTGGGAGCCAAAATATGTGGTGAAGTGTCTTCTTGGGAGCCAAAACATATGCTAAAATGCTTTCCCAGGTGTCGAAACAAGTGCTTAAGTGTCTTCTTGGGAGCCAAAACTCATGCTGTTTGTCCTTTTTTTCCATTCCTTAAAAAACAACTGTGTATATCACTGCAGAATAGGTTACTAGTTTAGCGTGACGGCTACAGCTATCACAGACACCATAAATACATTTTAGACTTACAAAGTTACAAGCCTCCTCTTGTTAATATCTTTTTCATCCTTTGTTTTTTGTATCTCTAACTTAACTTTAAGTCAGTAGAAAGCTAAAAGAGAGCAAAACTTCCTTTGCCCTATCACAGAGGAGAACCAGAGAAGATTTCACATGCTAATCATGGCTATTACCATAAACTAGCCTTTCCCAAATCCAGGGTCATGACCTGCTCTGGGTTGTCAGCCAGTTTCCACTGGTTTGCCAACTGGCAGAGTAAAAAGTTGAAAATTCAATGATTTCATTCTCCTAATTCTGTTCTCCTCTGCTGTGCTGGTGTTCAGCTGAGATGCTGAGCAAACGCCTGACAGTTGGGTGAATTTATTCAGCTAATTGCTGTAAATTGAAGACTTAACCAGCAGTCTGTTATCATTAGACTTCAGGTTGAAAACTTTGGCCAGCAACATTCCTCTCATTAAAGCTGAGAGAAAGAGAAGAAAAAGGGGGAAAATGTTTTAAAGTTTTTAAGTGAAAGTTTGTTGGATAATGGTAAAACTAGATTGAGATACCACAACACTATTTACTGAAGTGTACTGAACCTAATGGGGGATCCATGGGGGACACCCAAAGAGGCCCTGTTTGTTGTTGTTGTTGTCTTTATCAATAGTTTAAAACTTTAGATGCTTCTGTAGCTGTACCCAACAATACACGTCTATAAAGAGATGGTATTTTATTTTAACGCAGGGTTGCATAAGGTACTTTTTTTGCAAGGGATACTGGTCAGCTTGGATCCCAAGAAATAGGAGTAAGAATGGGCATGAATGATATGAAAATAACCTAAAATCCATGCCAAAGCATCACTGTTGGTGCTGCTTTAACGGCTTTGTTAGCTCCTCACTCCACTGTCAGGAAGTCAGTGGCCTTTATAGACATACTGGCTCCAGAAAAGAAGCCACTTAAGCAAGTTTTGACTCCCAAGGGAGCAGTTAAGCAGATGTTTTGCCGTTGTAGGGGAGCACTTAAACACTTTTTGGCACCCAATAAGAGGGCACTTCAAGGTATTTTGCTCCCAAAAGGGCACTTAGGTACATGTTTTGGCTACTAAGAGGGCAGTTTATCCTGTTTTAACCAGCCAAGGGGGCAGATTATTGTGGTTCACCAACCAGGAGGGCACCTGAGCATTAATCTTTGCTCCCAAGAAGGTACTATAGTGCAAGTTTGGCTCCAAGAAAGACACTCTAGCATGCATTTGGCTACCAAGAGCGTACTTTAGTTTGTGTACTAATTCCCAAGAAGGCACTTTGGCACACATTCTGTCTCCAAAGAGGGCACTTTTGCACACATTTTTTTTTGTAACAACTAGTCTCCTTTCTATACACCACTGCAGAAAGCCTATTCCCTTTTGGCACTCCTCAGAGCTGCCTCTTTCACAGGTTTCTCCATTTGGAGTGCACTGGATAACTTTGGGTCAACAAGATTCCAAAAAGATCAAAATACCAGGCAGTCTAAAAGCAGTTAAAATGGGAAATTAAAACTCAACAAGTGAAAAAAAAAAAACAGGGCGTTGACACTTCTGTGGTAAGCAGAGATAACTAGCAGACAGCTAGCTGAGCTTCCATGCTGATCTTCATTCCTATTTATCAATAAAGAGGCTGAACTGACCAGCATCCCCCTTTACATGATATACTCGCTTTGACAGTTACCTGATACAACCCCACTTCAAAAATACAGACTATCCCTTTAAGGGCAGTCAAGCTATCATGCCTAATCACCCAGAGTGTTTTGACTGCAGACAGAGAGTGTAGACTGCAGAGCAGAATGACATGAGTCACTTCTCTTTCTGAGGTTGCTTGCTAATTGGTGGCTCATGGTGCTGCAGCCAGTGTTACTCTCCTCTCTCTGTTTCTGGTCTGTTGTGGTCGACTACACTCAGGCTTTGGTTTAATTATCCTCAGGCTGCTTTTAATTGATACTGACTGTCTGCTCTGTCTGTCTCTTAGCTCTCTCACGGATCTGTGAATTTAAATATAAAACCTTTATCAATTAATTTATTCCAGCACATTGAATTAAGGAATACTGTTTGACATTTGTGTTGTATAACCAGCTCTCTGTGAACACTCAAAGGCCTCTTGATTAGGAACACCTGTTCAGCTGCTCGTTACCTCAAATGTCTAATCAGCCAATCACATCGCAGCAATTCAGTGCATTTGCGCTTATTGACATGGTGAAGATGAGCTGCTGGAGTTCAAGAAAGGTGACTCAGGTGGCTTAAAACATGTCATAGTTGTTGGTCTGAATATTTCACAAGCTGCTGATCTACTGGGATTGTCGCCCACAACCATCTCTAGGGTTTACAGAGAATTGTCCCCAGGGGTCCTTTACACCACAATGGTATCATGATGAAACACAAGAGTATTGTTGTGTTTCAGCTTCTGGTTTACACGGGAACTATGTTTAGCTGACCTAACACAAACTTGTGATAAATGCCTCTAGAGTGGAATTTTTTGAAACCATTGCTTTGTAATCAGCAAGCTGGAGTTTTCAGTAGAAACGCTGACATAATACTCTAGGTTGGTAACTTCGAATGCCATGTAACAAGCGGAAAACAACGACGTCAGTGGCAAACTTATGTACTGTGCTAGAGCTGCTGAATCTGTCGAATCTAATTCAATTCAATTTCAGCTCAAAAAAGCTTTATTGACATGATAAACACACGTTTACATTGCCAAAGCAGGTGTGACATGAAAAAAATGTACACACAGTGAAACATCTAGTTAAATAAACTTAACAGATGTGCAAAAAGAGCATGCAGTGCAAATATAAAATAGATATGAAATAGACTATATTAAATAGACTTTATTATCAACAAATATTAATAAAATAGACTATATCTGACTATCTGAATCCTCTGACTGCTTTTCGACAAAATGTGCATCTTTTGCACCATTTCTACAACCAGCAAACAAGCATGCAATATATACGTAGGATGATCAGCCCACCTCTACTTTACCCTCTCAGCTGTTGATGTGTGAACGGCCCCTACAGTTATACTGCTAACTACAGTCCCGGTATGCATACTACAGTGTTTTCAGGCCCTTAGTGTTTCCATTTTAATGCAGATTTTTTTCATTTTCGCCAAAACATTCTCATGTAAATTGGGCCCAAATAACCAAATAACCATGTGTTAAAAGTATGATCTGCAGAAGACCATCTCTGAACATACAACTCATCAAACTTTGAGGCAGATAGGATACAGGATACAGCAGCAGATGACAACACCAAGTGACCCTCCTCTCAGCTCCATCCTGTCTTGTACCAACGCTTGGGTTTTCAGTCTGCTGAAGGCAAAAGGGAGTCCAGTCTGGTACTAGCGAGGTGAACCCAATAATGTGACCATTGAGTGTATTTCCACTCCTTCAGGGCTGCTTGATATGGCCAAAAACTATCTTTTTATTATGTGATAATGTGTTATTACATGCTTATAACCTTGTTTATCTTCTGATAACTTCACAACTTGCAGTACTTTGGTTTTCAGCTGTAAAGTAACACCAAACGAAGCTCAGATAACAACGAAACTGAAACTTTGGTACGCTTTGTTGTGATTGTCGTTGTGGAAAGCAGGGGGGGAATCAGGCGGGGATCAAGCAGGGAATAAAGCAAGCCCAAAAAACAACTATGCTTTAGAAAACAAACCCACCTGCAAGTGATGAGATGTGCAAGCAGAGTTCACTGGATGGACAAGGAATGTGCTGCTTGCCATGAGAGGAGCACCAGCAGAAAGTAAAAGAAATGAAACTATGGAGAGCCTATATACTGGCATCTTGAAACATTTATCTGATAAAATATACTTAATAGTTGTCATTTCGTACATCTCACATGCAACAACCTGATATATTGAGTAGATTTGATGTGTATCGCCCACTTCTGCTTTAGGGTAAAGAATCTTTGCAGGCATTCTGGTAAAGTAGGATTTTTTCCAAACAAGAAGCCCTGATGCAAAAAAATATTTTATTGTTTTTGTTTGTTATGTTTTGAACGGTACTTCAGATCTGACTGTTTTCCTCTCTAAAAAGAGTGATATTGGCCTTTACTTGTGCCATAGTGCACTCTGTTAGACCAGCCTATATTAGTCACACAGACGTGGTTGTACTACAGAATCTCACTGAATGTGTTTTGCATGAAACATTTCTCATGTACTTTCCACAGGGACCCGTGGAAAAATGATTGATTGTATTTTTCAAACAGTCCCACCAGGTGCTGCTCTGATTGGTTCCTCTGCTGTTCTGTCTTTTTGATCTTCCTTTGCAAAGCCCGGGGACAAAGAAGAAAAGAAGTGACCCAGAATTCAAATTGTACCCCATTAAACTATATCTCCAGAGCAGCTGAAGTGCTCAGTGGGGATTTTACATCTGGAGACATTGAGTCCTTCCTCACAAAGGCTGTCATTTCAATGCATATATTCCATGCACAGAGCCCTTCTGAGCTACAATTCAGTATATTATTGTCTGCAATAAATCAAACAGGAGTACTAGAGAGTCTGTCATCTAAAGCCAGGAAAATGTCAAATAGTATCTTTGATTCTAATTGGATGAAAGAGTGTCTTCAGCCTGGTGTGTCAGGCTCCAAGACTTGCAAGTACTGAGTGTTGAGCTGCCATTAATCAGAGGCAAATGATCCATCACGTCGCAAACAGCAGGGCAAAGAAATATACAGCGAGAACAAATGTAAAAAGCAATAATCTGTGTTGAATTTGTGTAGGACAAGTTGCAAGTAGCTCTGGTGATATTCAAGGAGCATTATACTCATTTGAATGGGAGGTAATGGTGATACTGCTTTGTGTCTTTTGTGTATTTTTGTTTCACTTTTATTAAAATCTCATCCGTCACACCACAACTTTGCACTCTTGTGACCTCATAAAGAGCATTGCATGGTCAGTCAGGCTCTATCTTACATCAAAGAGCTGCTGAAGCTTCATAACTCCAGCAGGACTCTGACGTCCTCTGATCAGAGTTTGTCAGTACCAGGCTCCAAACCAAGGGGAACTGGCATTTGAAGTTGTGGCTCCTGAACTGTGGAGACTGAGGTCTTCGGCCGCTTTTTGAAACATGTCCAATCTGTTTGGAGTGGCCTTTTTTTTCCATCCCTGTGAGCTTTTATGTAAATTATCTGTGTTTACTCTCCTTTGGCAATTTCTGATTTGACTTTTAATCTTATATTGTGAAGCACTTTGTGACTTCTGCTCTTGAATGCTGATAAAGGAAGCTTGCTGACTTTGTCACCTCTGAAAGGGAGTTAGTTTCAGTGGATCATTGCAACAAAAGCTGTGACCACCTTTGATCCTAAGGTCCTGGGGGCCATAACTCAGGAGCCTTATCATAATTTTAAACATAAATCACACAGCGTCTTGTGAGAGTTACAGCTTCTGATTTAAGCGTTCAAGTTTGTTGGTCTCTCACAGAAAAATGGATAAAATTGATGGTTGGTAAATGTTGAGACCAGCTGGAAAACTGCACAAATTGGTAACACTTTACTTGAAGGGGTATACATATGACTGACATAACACTGTCATAAACCTGACATGACATCTGTCATTAAGTTGAAGGAGGCTTCATGCATGTTTATGAATGCTGTCATTAAGTGTCATTCGGGGAATTATGTCACCTTTGATGCAAAGTCAACATTGTTTGGGGATGTGCAGTACAGGCCATAAGTTTGGACACACATTCTTATTCAATATGTTTTCTTTATTTCCATGACTATTTACATTGTAGATTCTCACTGAAGGCATCAAAACTATAAATGAACACATGTGGAGTTATGTGCTTAACAAAAAAAAGGTGAAATAACTGAAAACACATTTTATATCCTCGTTTCTTCAAAATAACCACCCTTTACTCTGATTACTGCTTTGTATACTTTTGGTTTTCTTCAAGAGGTCATCACCTGAAATGGTTTTCTCTTCACAGCTGTGCCTTATCAGGGTTAATTAGTGGAATTTATTGCTTTATCAATGGGGTTGGGACCATCAATTGTGTTGTGTAGAGTCAGGTTAATGCGCAGCCGACAGCTCTATTGGACAACTGTTAAAATTCATATTATGGCAAGAACCAATCAGCAGACTAAAAAACGAGTGGTCATCATTACTTTAAGAAATTAAGGTCAGTCAGTCCGGTAAAAAGTCATGAAAATAAAGAAAACGCAAACTGAATGAGAAGGTGTGTCCAAACTTTTGGCCTGTACTGTATTTATAAGACAACATAATCTGCCACTGTTTTGCCAATGAAGTTGAGTTGTTATATCAAATACATCCCCAAACAATGTTGACTTTGCATCAAAGGTGACATAATTCACCAAATGACACTTAATGACAACATTCATAAACATGCATGAAGCCTCCTTCAACTTAAAGACAGACGTCATGTCATGTTTATGACAGTGTTATATCAGTCTCATGTAAACCCATTCATATGAAGTGTTACCCATAAGTTTACATTTTGCACTGTTGGATCTTAAACAGGTGGAGTTTCAAATGCAGAAGGCAGAAATGAGAGTGAGACAAAAAAAAAAAAAAGTTTGTCTTCGATGTCTTCTCATGGTTATTGGGCTGCAGTCGACACCAGAAACAGTCTGATTTAGATCGAGAATCGTCCCGTGTCTTGATGAACAGCCAATCAGATTCTTGGGCTCAGCGCTGGTGAAATGTTTTTGAGTTTACCACTTGACTTTTTTGTTCAATGGGTGTCTTACTGTGTCCAACCTCAGCAGTAATGATATGTTGCAAGAGGCCTTGATTATGATTAGCTCAACGTTAAAAGAGAGATAGCTTTTTAGCCTTTTCCATTAGGAGATCATGAAAGTGTGAATACATGACAGTAAATGAGGGTGAATCCACTTTTTTGGGCAAATTTAGTCTTTTAAAGGCTGTGGTCTTGAACTTAAACAGACAATTTCACTTTCCCATAACCCGGTAGTGATTTTTTCCAAACATCATATGCATGTTTGTTTTTTTCTTCTTTTTTAATCTTAGGTCAATTTGTACTTTTACATACTCAGGTCTTTTAAAGTTCTTGTTTTGTATGTGTGTACACGTTTGATGGTGAATATATGTCTCTTGATGCAACTGAGGCCTGTTGAAAAATGAATTTCTGTCACTCTTTTGTGTCAGACAACAAACTTCTTCAATTCTTTTCTATTCTATTCTTACATTTTTGTTTTTCAATAAACTGCTCATTTTTTTTGTTCACTCCTGTTTCTTCTTTGTGTATTTTAAAACTCTACTCAGAAACATCTCAAGATCCAAGAGTGCAAAATGTAAATTAGTGCAGTTTCTAAACTGGTCCTACAATGTGATCAAGTCTGTATCTCGGCAAACTCAAATATCATATTGAACTTGATATTGAAAGATACTCAGCGCTAAAATTGGTTTGTATTGGGCACCAAAAGTACTGAACTGGACTTCCCTTGACATGATCTAATTGTATTTGGAACAATGAGAAATATAACTGCAAAAAGTGTTGTCTTTGCAAGAAAATTAAAGAAGTAAACCTGGCAGACATGGAGCATGTTTTCTGTATTTTATCTCTAATGCAGGCTGGAAATAGATGATTAGTTTCATATAGCATTACCATACACCCTAGAAGAGCAGGGAAATTGACATTTTAGGCCACATCCATAAATTGAATTAGGTAATTATAGTCTGCCTTATCAGTTTAGAGGGAACCTGGATTCATGCAATGATCAAGCAGTTTCCATTACCGGCTTTTGCAATATTTTCATTTGATGTCAGTGTCCATGGGGAGTTGCGTGGTTTCGCGAGACACATAAAAAGAGTTCAAAGCCCTGTCCAGGGATAGAGCCTGTCAGTAAATAAGCCATGAGATTAACACAGTTTACTTCTCAGTGTACACTGTAGGTCCCGTGCTGCAGCATAGATATTTGATGCACGGTGCAGAGAGCAGCTTTCAATGGAAGCGCTTTGATTTTGAATGTGTAATCTGTCATAAAACATCCACCAACTTCCTGAAAGATTTATTTACGCCCTTTCAAACTACCTGCCTGGATTTTAACAACATCATCACTTTCACTCTGAAGTCACCCTTCACACTGCTGTAGAGACAGAAACGTGTTATCTTCTTTTGTTTCATTCATCAGCCTGATCCGTTTTATTATCCACTCCAGTTTATTTCTGAGCAAATTATATGTTTTCATTGTGTACTACTGTGCACAAATGGTTTTCAGTGTTTAGGATTGCACAGCACAGCACGGTTTGCATCATCTGTTAAGTGGGTAATTGTACATTCGGTTTTGATTTGAACTTATTTTATCGATGTCATACCAACAATTACAGTAACACCCTCCCCGTAATTATTGCAATAGCGGCACGCCGTTTGTGTGCCATCCTGCTTGTTGGAACATTCATGCAGAGCTCTGCTGATGAAGGACTGATAAACTATGCATCTGAATTATTCTGTTTGAGGCATTCAACTGCTTCAATGAAGTTTATTTCCTCCATGAATGTGTCTTCATGTGCAGCTGTTCCCGAGGGGATTTCAGGGATTCAACATTCATATGTCTAAACTTGTATCTTTCAGGCTTGGTTTGGCAACTAACTGACTTATTCCACCGAAGAGAAAGGATCTGGAATATTCAAAAACTCAAAGTCGATTACTGGAGAATGAAAAAATGAGTGTCTCTACCCTCAGGCCATGTCAAATAAATGGGCTTTAACTCAGTTATCTGGCAACTCCATCCTGAAATCATCAAGCCTTGATGCAGCAGCGGATGCCAAGGGAAGCCCCAATAAAACACTGCAAGAAAGAAGAATAAGTGAATAAGCTTTGCCACATTATAATTGATGTGTTTTTTTTTCTTTTTTCGTTGTCTAAACACTACATCAGCGTACTCTGCTTTAGTGGGGCATGAGGAGCAAAACATCCCCCTGTTTGTCGAGTTTCCATTGTGTATTAAACTCAGATCTGACTGACAGTTCCCAGCCCAAACACAACTTTTTGACACACTTTTTTTCTTCTTCTTTGTATTTCCCCCACCTCAGTAGGATGCTGTCTCTACAGCGCTTACAAGTGACCAACACCATTTCGTTCTGATTAACCAATGACAATCACTTATTGATGATGATGCCAAGTTTGTCAGATTCTCTATTTCAGTGGTTCCCAACCTTTTCCAAATCAGGGCTCACTTTTAAGTCTCAAAAATTTTCGAGGCCCACCTACAACCCTATAAGCACAGAGGTGTGTAATGCCTTGTTAGAGTTCGATTCGTAAGAAAGACCTCAAATTCAAGAAAAAAGATGTGATAAAACCCAAAATGTTATAACTGGTCAATAATGCAACATATGTAGAGCCCAGAACATACTAACCATTTGCCCAGAATGTAACAGCTTGTTAAATTTTGGGTCAGTGATTACATTTTTGGATTATACAACATTAGTTTTATTACACTTCAGGTTTTATAGCATTTTATTGCATCATTTGCATTTCATGTCTTCGTTAAATTTGGGGCCATGTTATATATTGGGCTTTAACGTACCTTCTTAAAGGGACTTTTCTTGTAGACGAACATTTGAACATGTGCACTATCCTTAAGACTGTCACCGAGTTTTAACATTTTAAACATTCTTTTTATTTTTTATCTTTTTATAGCTGCCCTTGATTAAAATTCAGACTATTTCGGAAATGATTTTCCGGCCCACTTGCAATATCACTGCGGCCCACCAGGGGGCCATGGCCCACAGGTTGGGGATCACAGCTCTATTTCAAACTCAACTTACGACACATTAGTTTATTGAAACATAGTTTTTTGCCATACAATAGCAACTATTTGGTTCATATTTTGTTCAGAATATACACATTTTTTAATTCCTGCCAAATTTTATGAACCTGTAAAAGCCTGTATTAGCTCATCAGATTGAAAAAGGCCCATTTTGTAATGGTTGAATAAAAAATGATTTTAAAACACTTCCTTTGAGGTTCAACTAAAAGTTAAACAGGACAAAAGGCTGACTCCAATGCTCAGTTTATCTCAGGAGAGAGCGTAGAGCTAAAAGTACCATCTTTTAAAAACACTTAAATCTGCAAAACAACAAACAAAGTTCGAATTTGTTTATCACTCAGGTCTCCTCAGTCATTTTCCTTACAGGTCGCCTCTGTCTTGAGAGTAAGGATGAGCGTGTGTGGTCATCCAAATAATTAAACATTGACACCATCTCTTGTTAGCACCAGATTTGCGAGCCAGTTGAATTATTTTTAAGTATCTTTAATATGTTTGGCCTGAAATGCTTCTGGTATGTTTAACCTAAGCTGTAGTGGGGCTTTATTACTGTACTACTGGGATGTACAAGCTTTAATGACAGATTGTATCTTGAAGCATGGCACGGTCCAGCAATATTTAGATGTAGAGAATGAAGATAACGGTGTAAGTTGGCTGAGTCTGGTTACACTGGCACATAACCACTTAACTGGAGTAATATGAAACCAGCACAGACTTGTGGGGATTGAAACCTGGGGGTAACCACTCTATGAACTAAATGATCAATGCTGTTTATCCTCAGAATGTAGTCCTGCATTTTGTCCTGCTCAATCCTGCTCAAGTTAGGAATAGTTTGCCTTCTTCTTCTTCACTGACATTATAAATCTTTTGTAGTTTTTGGGGCATGAGGTTCTAATTCTGTAAGTACTTGGCTTGGACACAGGAGATCGGTCTGTTTAAGTTCCAGTACGAACTAAGTTTGGAAATTGGGCCGGTAGCTGGAAAGGTGCCAGTTCACTCCCTGGGTACAGGCTGCTGCCAAGGTGCCCTTGAGTAAGGCATCAAACCTCCACTGCTTAAGGCACTCAGCTATGTAGTAGTCTCTTTTTTGGCATCAATCCATTAGTGCAGATCCACAGGAGCTCAGTTGTATAAGTCTGTGCATTTAAGCTTGTATGTAGCATCATCAACACCAAATTTAAAACCTTATTTTCTTCTCAGGGATCTGTCTTTCTTTCTATTGGTTGGTTATAACTTTAGTTAAAAATAACTCTCTGCAGGACATCTTTGAAGGAAAACAATGATTAAGATGTCTAAATGTATCCTCATGCTCCACTCTTTTCAAAACTAATTTCAAAGTGTCTTAAAAATCTGAGATACATCTTTACAAAGTTCATGATGCAACTAGCTGAGCAAAGTAAAGTGAAACAGGTCACAAATGCTACATACTAAATTAAGTATACTGCATGCTAGTGCTCCTAAAAGTTGTCTTCAGTATATCCAAACACTCTTATCTGTACCATACAAGACAGACATTGTGTTATTTTATTATTGAGTGTTTTATTTATTTATTTGTACCTTGCTCCAACTGTGAAGTGCTACTGAACTACCATATTTACCCTAATTCAGGGCCTCTGATTAAAAATTGACCCTTCTTTTCAAGATCACTCTTCAGAAAAGACTGAAAACTGAAATTTTATTTTGTTAAATGTTTCTCAATAAAAACCCTCCTATCTGTCTCTTGGAAACCGTCACTTTGAGGCCTGAAAATCTTTCCTTTTACAGTTTGAATCTCCAGACAGTCTTTTTAAAAGTGCCGTCTTTGGACATTATGTTCCAGTGGTGTGCACGGACATTTTGATGGACAAGGTTGAAAGGAAAAAAAAGCCACATACTGCGCACGTTTTGGCCCTCAAGAGGGAACTGAAGCATGTGTTTTTGCAGCACTTTATCATGTTAAAGGGGCAGATCAGTGTGTTTTAGTGGAGCTGCCCCCCCTGCACCTTTTATGTGCACACACCACTGTTACACCAGCATCATACTTTTTATTTACTTTATTTTGTTTTTATGTGTTTTTTTACCCTTTGTAAGGCGACCTTGGGTGTCGTGAAAGGCGCCGTGAAATAAAATGCATTATTATTATTATTATTATTATTATTATTATTATTATTTCCTGCCTGACAGTTGTTTGACATCCCTGCTGCATTGACAACCATTATTTCAAAATCAGTATCTTTACTCCTCCTCAGTTGTCTGGTAACTTATGATCAACTTATGATTCACTTTGCTCTGGTCAATCACCGCATTTCTCCATTTTCATCTCCTGTCATTGCTTCTCTTCTGTGAATGACAGATCACCGTAGCCACAGCGAGGTCACTATATTTGCAAAAAAGCTGGCACCCAGCCAAGCATCAGCCTGTGTCAATGGTTAGACCCCACCCATAAGATGACGCCCACTTCTGCACATGACAAAAAAAAAACCTCATCGTACATACAATTGTGCCCAAAAGTTTACACAACAGGGTCATTTTGAAGTTTCTGTTGTCATTATGATTTAAAAAGAGCAAATGCAGTTGTTTGTTAATTAATGTCTTCACCCGACCTCTAACCATGGGTGACAGAAAGGTTTTTGTGCTACTTTTTGTACTGTCACAACAATGACAGTAAACATTTTTTCTATTCTGTACAAAGCACTGTGATTTCCATGGATAAAACCTAAATTTACTGTCCTCTCACTTTGAACTTCAAAGCAAACAAACAACATAAAGTTTTATCACAGTTCATGTGATGGCGATTGTGACTCCACTCATCAATATTACGTCCTCTGCACACTGAAGCTTTTCATTTAGATCACAATGATCCACATATTTGGAAATGTGAAATCTTTGTTCCCACACACACATAACACAGGCTCACAGTTCTTGTCAACAGAGTGTTTTCCATTCCCATCGCCTGAACACAAAAGCGATGCAGTGGCATCTTTAATAAGCCTCTAACCCTAAGAAAATCCACAGCCATCTGACTCAGCATTAACTAAATTGTGCAGCCTCTGGATACTGCAAACTGTCAGTCTCACACTGGGCAACATCTGTCCTCTGCCGCCACATAAAATGCCTCCCCTCACATTTATTTTGGTGGAGCAGCAATATAAAAGGAAGATTATGTACGGATAAACTAACAGGGGGGAAACAAGGGAAAAAGAGAGTCAGATCATCAAAACACGCTGGCCATATGCTACAATTTGCCAAAATATCACAGAGATAATACTTTAATGTGCACAAGTCAGAGCTTTTAGCTCAGCTACATTATGTTCAGGAAGCTTAATCACATTCAGTGAAGGAAACAGCACTGATACCTTTGTAAACATGACGCTTTGATGCAGAGCAGCATGAGATTTGGTTAAAGTGAGACTCTAAGAGCAAATATGGTTTCTACTTAGGGTATAAGCCATGACAAGAGCATTTTAGCTTGAAAAAAGTACAAGTTTTAGGAGCAGTAGATTCTGAATTAAGTACGTGAGGATGGGTTTGTACTTTGCTCGGAGCCTTATGCCATCATTTATATTAAATTCACATGATGATGCAATATTGAAACGGACAATTTTAAGTTATGTAGTCTGCTTTTATCTTGGCGGGTAATTTTCTTTCACACCTGCAGCTTGTTTGCTTAGTGAGATTATAATAATCAAAGTATAATGTTGCCTCTGTCCCTGTCTTTATTTATTCACGCTACAATATTGTAAAGTAGAACAGAGCACAACATATGTAAACAAATGCCACACAAACAGGTAATGCTTACTTATGAAAGCAAGCTGACATTAGCAGGTGAATCTACCAACAAAACAAACGATGGGTTGACTTTCAGCAGCCAGGAGGTCAAACAGATGAAAAGTGATGGACACTTTTCAAAAAATACAGAAGTTTAAATTTGTGTGAGTCCATGCTCTGGTACAAGAATAGATTGGGGAAAATGGAGGAGCCAGTAATAAGCTGGACGAAATTCTTGGAGACTCGTTCTTCAGCGAGTTCTAAGATATTGCTGCTGATGATGTTGAACTGGATGGCAATGGGAAGAAGCATTAGCCTGTCACTATTTGACGTTTGTTGGAGCGTAATGACAGCCATTTCTTTTGGTTGTTGCGTTGATATTGAGACCTATAAACAACACCAAAGACTTTTAGTTGACCAAAATAGGTTTTTTAATAGCCAATACTGATGCTTCTAAAGAGGAAACAAATCAACCGATGACCAAATCATAACAACTTTATTATGTCATTGTGCTTGTTGCATGTTCAAATGATATAGTGTTATTCAATGCGCTTTACATTCTAATAAACAACCTTATTCTAGCAAATACAGTGTTTTGGGTTTGTTTTAAATTCAATGCATAAAAAAAGTCATTTTCTGAAGCCTATGTTTTTCATAACTTGGTGAATTTACTTACATTTTTTGTCAAAAACAAAACAAAACACTTCACTGTCTTATAATTTACATAAAAGAGAATATAATTTATTAAACAGTACCCAGTAACTGTTTTGAATTAAAAAAAATAAAGTCTTGTTATCATGGGGATGGTAGCAATGTTCAACAGCAAGATGATGAATCTGTTTGCTGTCGCTAACTCCCAAGAAGTGTTTTTGCTGTTTTTTTCCTTTAGTACAACTTGAAATTGGGAAAAAGGAGTTTAAAATTTGTGGCTGATGATGCATATGGCTGTAAATGCTTCCATTGATGATTGTCCTGGTGTAAAACTGGATATACTGATCTCTTTTTGTAATTGTTTTGTGCATTTGTGTTCTATGACTTGTTGCTGTCTTGGTCTGGACACTCTTTGAAAAGAGATTTTTAATCTGAATAAGGCTTTGAAATAAATATCTGCTGATGCAAACTATTTCTTGAATTTCATTAATTTGCTCAATTACGAAGTCTTTGTCTTTGTTTAACAGAAAGTGCAGATGTTGAGTTCACATAGCAGACCAGCTTCTTAAAATGACCCAGTCTTGAGAACTCCTGCACTGCAAAAACGGAAATCTAAGCAAGTCATTATGTCTTATTTGTAGTAAAAACTGTCTTATTGTTCTTAATTTGAGCCACATTCACCAGACCAGGTCACAAAAATGTCTTATTTCAAGTTTTTTTAAAGACAAAAATGAGGTGTAAATTGCTTGTAACATGTCAAAAAAAATCTGCCAATGGGATCAGACGAATTCGCCCGGGAAGTTTCTTGAAATTAGAAAGATGTCTTAAAACAAGAATCTTTTATCTTATCCCATTGGCAGATTTTTTTTTTTACTTGTTACAAGCAATTGATGCCTCATTTTTGTCTTTAAAAAACTTGAAATGAGACATTTTTATGAACTTGTCTAGTAAATGTGACTCAAATCAAGAATAGTAAGACAAATGTTGCTAAAAATAAGACATAATGACTCGCTTAGATTTCAGTTTTTGCAGTGTGTTCATCTTATGATACACTTCATAGCTTAAATTAGGTAATTCTTTAGTGTACATAGATCTCAGTTTAGAGAGAACTGCTCTTTCTATATTTCCTGCCTGAAACAACCAGCTCCAGTTTTCTAAATGTTATCACATATTCATGTAGTGGCTGGATATGAAGCAAACTTATAGAGACCTTTAATCTTCTGCTCACTGTAATGGGAAAATATTTGGTTAGAGAATGAAGAATGCATGTGAGTTGTGCTTGTAGGGCCCTCTGCAGTAGATAATTCTGTTATATATGTACCATATGACACTTTTACAGTGCTATTCAGCTCCAGCCAATGATCCATGACTTGGATCTTTGAAATCAATCTAATTAGCACTTCTGGCCTATAGCAAGCTTTTAATGTGGAAAATTAAACTGGAGGTAAGACTTTCTGCTTCATGTTTCACATCCATAGGGAGCCTGGTGATAAGAACAACTTGGTTTTATCACAGTCCTGATGCAGGTGGAGCGGTGGCTGTGGAAAACATCAGCATGTGTGGTCTGTGTTGCTCACACTGAGGCTGTATTGATTTTATTTCCTCCTGTTTCTGAGGACCTTGTGGCCCTATGGAGCTCCGATGCAACTGATTATCTCAGGGAGCCTCAGAATCCGCTGTCTGTCTCCCGCCCAAAACCCCGAGCTTAACGAGCCTTCACCTTGACTGACCGCGCCTTCACCCCATCAGCGTCAGCCTTTATTGGGGCACTAAGTGCATCTGGGTTGCATTACATGCTATTCCACTGGGCCTGTTGTTGTCGTTCCAGCCTCTGTAATTAATTGGCCTTGATGAGAGCAGATATGGATGCTAATTGGCCGGTTAGGGATCTCTTTGACTTCATGTTTTAACATGGGATGACACGTAACATTTTCAACGATTCAGCCTAAACGCTGTGAGTGATGCGCTTCTCTGCCCTTGATGAACCTACATATTCATCAGCTCAATGATAATAAATATTTTATCTGTGAAATATACTTGATTTTCTACCACTCTGACTTTGAAAAGGAGTTGAGATTTATGCGTATTGATATAAAGTAATTTTTTACAGTATTTTTAAAACATGGCATTTTTTAAGAATGTGAACTGATTTAAATTCTCGTTCTTACTTTCTTTTCATTGTTTTGTTCATTGTTTTCAATTATTGAATCATTACAGATTGTTACATCTTTTTTGTAGTTATTGTTTACATTTTAATTCACATCATCAAAATATATGTAAATAGGATGTACAGTTAATATATGCGTAATCTGTCAAAATAAACATGCTTGTGTTAAAACATAAGGTCAACGTCAAAGTAAATGAAGTTTAAAGGCACAGTGACAATAAAGTTGCATTGCTAACTGTTTTAAAATCACTTCAATACAAAGTTGCTGTTCAACAAGTTAGTTGGTTGATTGGTTGATATTTTAGTCACTTGGATTTTTGGTTGGTTAATTAAGTGTTTCATCCATTAGTTGGTTGGTGGACCAGTTGTTTGTCATATGGTTGGTCCATTAATACACTGTAAAAATGAAAGTTTAAACTTGTTGGCCAGAAATTTTTTTTAATTTAATTTATTTATTTTTGTTATGTAAACACACAAAAAAATGTTCTACTGCAATCATGTGACCACCCAAGTTATTTCAACCATCTTAGTTAGGCTTGTTGTCTACAGTTAGTCTCATTTTATATGTTAGATTTGCAAAACTTCAAATCATAGGTTTGAAGTGAGGCTAGAAATAAATTATTAAATCCTGCTCTTGATTTAGACACAAATACTAAGTTACCTCAACAAAAAACATATTATTTAGATCAAATTCAAAAGTTGTAGTCGTTCTTAATCCTCTAGAGTTTTGCCTTGAAATCTTAAGAGTGATTGGTTTATATGTTATTCAGTTCGTTGATCAGTTTATTAGTTGGTTAGTGATTGATTGTTTGTTGCTCAGTCCATGGGTTAATTGGTTGGCCTTTTGGGTCTTGGATCTGTTATATCTGTAATAAAATTTGCTAAGCGTGGTTAGCTATGTGTAAACAACTGAAAAAGACTTTGTGTTTGTTCATGCCCCAAATTATATTTGACCAATTTATAGTAGAACTTTAATTTTAGCTGTTGAGCACTGCATGACATATGTCTCATTTTTTGGTTAAGTCAGTTTAAAGCAATTAAAGCTGTGATTGTTGGGTCTTTCTTTGCTAATTTACTGTTTTATATTTCTGTATTGATTTTGATAGATTTTTTTTCAATTTCTTTCCCAACCTCAAGACTCTATCTTATTGAATTTACACCACATGCTTTTTATTACATTTTTAACCAATTATTTTTCAGTGTTTATCTTTTAATTTTTGTTTCAACTGCTTCAATTCTTGTTACATTCAACAGTTTGCACACATCTCATTACGCAATGTGCATAGGTTTAGTTTCTTTGTTTAAATACACAGAGACAATGCACATTCATAAACATTCCTGTAAATATGCCAGTTTAACCAAGTTGGCTAATTTTCAGATGTAGTCTCTGGTGCAGGTGACATGAGCACTACATAATTAAGATGCATTAAAAACAGTACAAAATCTAGTTATAAAATTAATTTCAGTATATTAAAAGATATACACTAAAAATCAAATACATTACATTTTCAGAGTAAGTGGTCACACTCTTGACCATCTGTTAAACACAGTTTTAAATTTCTTTTGGGTTTCTGTATCTAAATTCTCAGTTGTTTTTGGATGCATGTCATATTTTGTCTTCCCTGTGAAGCATTTTGAACAGTATTTTGATTTGTGTGAAGATGTTTAGTCAATGAAGCTTGATCGATTAGTATAGATGAGCCTGAGCCCGGTGCACATTCCTCCTCCATGCCGTGAATTTGAATCCAGTATCTACCGACCAACTCGATGACTGTCTCTTTAATAAATCCTCAGTTTCACCTCTGTTGCAAAGCTGGGCAATCTCCCCTTCTTTTTGTCTCCCTCTAATTAGTCACATATTAGAAATGCAGTGAGAAACAATCTAATTAAGAGGGCTTGACTCAATTTGCTCGTGGAAAGTTCAGTAATGGAGGCGGTGAGAGAGAGAGAGAGAGAGAGAGCGAGGGAGAGGTGAAGTGATGAGAGAGAGCCTGATCTCAGCCATCTATCTCTCCATCTCCAAACCAATTAATGAGTCTCGCCACACGAACGCGCCCAGGACGGCAGATGCAGGGAGTGGCGTCCTGTCATGTTTGTTGATCGCGCGCCTCTTTGTGTACGTTTTCACCCGCTGCGAATTGAAACCTCTGAGATTTAGCACGCTGCGAGGGGAGCGGCGATTAATCAGCACAAGTCGGACTTTGCACGTAAGCAAATCCCTTCTCTCGGAGTGGTGCAAAAAGAAAACACACTGACAAAGCAAATGTATGGAGATTAAGTCATTTATCTTCAGGCTAATTTGATTTAATACCTGTAATCACTTTAAGACCCTGGCTGAGGTGGATCGCATTTATCTTTTTATTTTTCACCTTTTTTCATGTAATACCATTGTCCTAGATTCTTCAAGAAAGAATTACATTACACAGCCTTACAAGGTTAATGTCCTCAGAGTTTTGGGCATGTACCAACAAATTCACCCTCCACAACCAGAGTTCAACTTATTTTTTAGGAATTAAGAATGAGATCATGGTCATTTTAGTGATCAGAGTTTTAAAAACTAACCATCACAGATAATCGATAAATAAACATTTGATTACACAACCAATACAGGCATTGACAGAACTCACATCTACTAAAGATTATCTACAATCAACACATCATAAAAGTTTCTCATAGTTCCTTTAATTTCAAAACTTCCATTTAAAGAAAGCTGAGAATACCAAGCACTTAAAACTGCATTTGCTTTCAGCGTTTTTTGGCACCTGACCTCTAAAAGCTGTGATTATTTCAAGGAAAATCGTACTCTACGCCTGAGTAGTGTAGAACAGGACATGAAGCATCCAAGAGTGTCACTTATGTACGTCTATTTCTGACATTTTCCTTCTTTTTAGCTCGTATCATACCTTGACAGAATGACCTGTAAACAGAAATCAATGTCAGATTCATCTCCGGCACCATCACAGTCTAAAAGTGAATGGTCTTGATCTTGAAAACTTTTTCCATCTGCATCACCAACGCAGCAGAGCTGGTGTGGATATAAAAGGAAAAATCAATGCAGAATGATAGCTTTCACTGCATTGGCCAATTCTTTTTTTTTCTTTTAACCTCCGTTTTTTCCATTATGGCAGCATGTGTATTGATTTGTTTGTAATTTAAGGTCTATCTGAGAAGAAAACATTTTTGATATTCAAGGAAAAATAGTGGGCATTAGAAGAAGACTTTTTTTAAGTGTTAGTTCCGTGTCTGCAGCACAATCATCACAATACTTGAGCTGTGCTAAAGAGGGGGCATCCTTCTTCTCCAGATTTTAAATATGGATATAAAGTAACAAAGCTGGATGTTCAGACCATTTGCAAGTTTTGTCTTTAGGGTGATAAGAATGACCCACTCTGGAAATAGCATGGGACCTTCATGAGACCAACCTAAGTGATGATGTCATCACAGAAGAACCTCCTTTTTGCTGCATGACACATTGGAGGTGTGGGCCTAAATCACCAAGGTCTGTCTTTTGCTCTGTTTCTGCAAGGCCTCCAGTCTTGACCAGTCAGAGTGAAGGGGCTTTGCTGGGAGCTGTGCCTTAAAGAGACAGCATCTAAAACAAAATGTTCAAGGCAGGCTGATGTAAAATGTCCATGTAGAAACCCTTTTCAAGGCAGACATTTGATTGGTACTAAATAAAAAATTAGACATGATGATAGGGACTTTGATGAAATATAACTGAAACCATAAAACTAACAAATTAAAACAAGACAATAACATGATACATTAAGATTATATTTGGTCTACTAAAACTACAAGACTAGACTAAAACTCTCATGGTACTTCATAGTATTTCACCTGGCAGAGATGTTGTCGACCCAATCAGAGCGGCAGGAGGCTGAGGTTTGAAAACAATGGCGGCGTTTGAAGCATTCTCTGTGGACGCAGCGATATCTGCAGTTTTATCAGAAATAGACTAAATTTCTTCTTTAAAAGAAGAACAGAGAAAGTCACTTAACCTCACTTCCCCGTCATTTCTGACATGAAACGTTGTTTTGAGCAAAAAACGACTGATGAAATATCTCAGACATATGAACTGTCTGTCTGGGGTGTCAGGCTACATATCCCCTACATTATAGCATAGCTTAATGTGGATTGGTCTGTGATGAGTACGTCAGGCAGAACAGTCGTCCAATCACGGGGTGCTGTATTTTCTCTAAGGTCCCGCCTCTGAAAACACTCTTTAGCGCCCCTTACCCTTTTGTGGCGGATATATGAAACTGTCCATCTGGCGTGTCAGGTTACCATAAATCCAGCTGTGTTAAAAAGCTCCTGTTTACATAAACTTGATAAGTTCCTCAGAATCCTACCTCCTTAAACACACTCCAAATTTAATATCTTGGCAGTGTGTCTTTACATCCACTTTCATTCTGGCACCTTGTCCTATTCCTATATAGGAAAGAGTCCAAGAAACAAAAGGGTAATGGATTGACCATCTGAAGGTCACTGCACTGCCACTAATGGGTAAAGTGTTCCCCATGGTCCCACTGAATAAGTTCCTGTTCTAGAACAGTGATTTCCTACAATGAAACAAAATTAGGAAGAATCCGGTGGCAGCCCGGGGCAAAGAAAGAGCTATAGTTTGACGTGTTGGCCTACAATGTATGGTGCAGATTACCTGTGAATGTGCCCCAGCTCAAGGTCAATGTGCTACAGTTACTATGGTACAGAACATCAGAGTACATCAGTAAGAGCAGGGGAGGACCATTAAATCTCTTGCTGCTGTATTGTCTTACAACACTAAATCTGGGTTATGGAGGTAAAGAGAGTTCCTTGTGATTATACTGACCCTCAGTGTCAAAGGAGGTCAACAACTCAATGGGAAACACCACCAATGTGAGTGATAATCCAAAATTATATACCAGATAAAACAGCCAAATGCATGTTGCTCATACTGCTAAAGCATCATGTCCAAACTCTGGCCAAAATAATTAGAAAGTGTCCAAGTGTTAGAAGTGTGTCTATTACTTCCTGTCAGAAAAGTACTCGTTGACATCAAGCACTGAAGTGTGGTGTGTTTTGCCAAGGTCTTCATTTAAATGTCTGTTATAACTCAGGTGTAAACACTCCATTTGCACAATTTGATTGCCGGGTGATAATCATTCAAACACACACTGCTGCATTCATCATTTGTGAGTGGTGACTTTGTGAATATCTTTGAGCATATTTTACACGCTGGCAGCCCCTTTTCACAAACACAGTAGGGAGAACGGGGGACATACATAACAAAAAGAATGGCTGTATAGTTGTATGACCCATTGGCATGCGAGACGGTTGAGGAATATTAATAGGTTTCTTTTGACAGCTTCTGAAAAAAAAAACACAATCTGTTTCCCAGATTTCATTTAGAGGAGTCAAACGCAAGTGTCATGGCACAAAAGTGTTCGGCCATGGAATTGTCTGGGTGTTCGAGATGATATCGCTAAGTGCAGATGACCCTTAGAAAGGACAAAAAGGGTGACTGTTCAAATTTGAGACGTCCCATTAATCATCGAATTACACCGCACGGGCGACAAAGTTTTCTTAATTGGCTTTCCTCACAAGGTGTGTGTAGACCTCCCTGTTGTGAAACCAGATATAAGAAATCCTGGCAGACTCTCACACACTTTGGAGAAGTATGATCACACTCATTTTTCACAATGGAAAATCCAGATGGAAAGTAACAAAGTACAATCTCTGTTGTGTTAAGATTTTAAATGAGGTTCATGGATACCTCTGTGTAGTTGCTCCTATTTTGTTTAAAAACAGATCTCCTGGTGACTTTTTTAACATCTATAGGACTTTTAGTGCTATAAGATTTTTTTGAACAGAAACATAATATATGCCTTTGTGTTAAAATGTTCATGTTTTGTATTTTACTTTTACTTGCATATACTACTTTTAGGATAAAACTTTCAACAGCCTGATGAAAACTTGTGTTCGCATAGTTTTTTTTAAACAGATAAATGTTTGTTACTTTTATCTAAATGATGCTAGTGTAGTTTCAAAGTCACATTTAGAAAAACAGTAATCCAATACTTCAACTAAGACTGTCAAACAGTAATTCCAATTCCCAATTCATCTCCGAAATTCAGTATTTTATTACAGTGCATCTCAAGTTTAATTCCATTTAATTCCATATTGGGTAGAATAACCACAGTTCAGTATTAGCGAACTGTAACTCTGTGACTTCGTCTGTACATTTACAAACTTTTCAGTCCATGCTAAGACTCTCTCTCATGAAAAGTGGGTGCACTGCAAATAATCTTGCACTTGCCAAGATTTAAAATCTTACTTTAAGAAATGCTAAATAAAATATCTTGTTTTAATGTTTTTCAACTTATTTTTAGCATTTAAAACTATGTTAGATCTAAAAAAAACAGCATGAATGTTTCAATTTTGTCTTAATTAGTCAGAGAATCCTTAAATGAGTGGATAGCTGTTAAAACAAGTTACTTTGGTTATCTCACATGTAATTTCATAACATTAAAACTTGTTTCAAGATTTAGTTCTACCTCAAGTTGCTGGATTTAAGAATAACAAAAAAAAAATCATCTTTTCAAGACACAGTTTATTTAGCAAACAGCTCAGAATTTTACAAACCCATGCTCAAAAAGTGTAAAACATGGCATACAACCAAAACCACAAAGTACTCATTTGCTGTTTTAATTTCTGTAGAATAAGTGAGGATTCATGTTCTTAAATCAAGGACAGGTTTTAAGATTCTGGTTTAACCTTTGATATGGACTATGCTTATTTCAAGATGAGGGCTCTTGAACCAAGAATGATCTTAATCATACTTCTCTAATTCTAAGTAGTTTTGACTTTAAAAAGTGATATTTTTCATTACATTTGCTGAAATTAAGAATATAAATAGCATGAAATTAGATTCTAATGCTCATATTCAGTATATTTCACTAAAAATTCTTCTTCGGGAAGTTTGTTTTCAAGCATTTTAATCTAAAAATGAGCATTTTCTTCTTGTTTTAAGATCTGAGAATACTTATCAAGGCCATCTTGTTTTTAGATTTATCAGTCTTATTTCAAGATTTCTAGTCAAGTGAAATTATCTTGCTTCATGGAGAGATAATTTCACTAGATTTAAGATATTTTCCATCAAATTTAGTATTTTTATCTTATATTCAGACTCACTTTTTCGCAGTTTCCTATGGCCCCTCCTCTGTTCCAAAACACTCACAAGTGGACAAGTCCTCACTCGTGCTGCAGATGTTCAATACCATAGATTTCCTTTCTGATGCAATACTTTGTAAAACCCAAGCTAATATTAGCAATTCCAATCCTATACAAATACTTATTGTACGTTATGATAAATATGTCATATTGATAAAATGTTATTTTTTATCCATCTTTCCTGGTATATATTCCTCTAATTCACAATGACTGTTCTATCCCTGTTGCTCAGTATAATTTAAGGTCAGCCTTTCTATGTAAGCCACTTAAAGTGATCAGTTCTTCAAGAAACAATCTGTTAGAGATGATCTCAGCAATACTAATCACTCCAAGCTGAACTCATGTAACTATTTGCTGAAGCATGTGTTTACATCGATACTTAGTTCATAAGCATGTTTATTAATTTGAGCAGTGCTTTGGCAGTGCTTAACGCTGCTTAAAGCTCCACGTATTTTTCCCCTCTGTACCTGGATAGTGTCTGCAGCCTGCAGCATCAAAGGACTCTGCCAGAGACGACTGTTTTGCCCTCACAGCAGCACCTGATGCTGTGCTCTCCTCTTCTGTCTGCCTCAGTGTTGTGGTTTAACCCGAGGTGTTTCACAAGGTTTGTTGTGTTGCCATAACTCCTTACCGTTTTCCACAAACATCACAAACTGTTTCTTGACTATTTGTGGAGCTGAAATAACTCCACACATGACCCTGGTTACACTCTGCTATTGTCTCTACTGAGTGACTGACTGAGCAGCATGCTGCCTCGCTACTGTATCACGCACTTCAAAAACAGAAAAAAAGGTAGTTCCCACTAGTTATACGTAATTTAAACAAGATATCAGTGGTTTAGTTAATTTATATTGTTTCTGCTAATGATTCACATTGCATCAAATAACTGAGTTTTCAAAAGTATATTTATTTAAATTTGAGAATTTATTTTAGAGCGAGATCTGCTAGCTGCGGTATTGATATTTCAGTATCAACTCGCACATCACTGCTACCTCTCTGTTGCAGGTAGGGCAGACAACTTCAAAAAAAAAAAAAAAAAGGCTCTCTGGATGCCCTTCCAGTGAGTGAATCCTGAAAAGTTATAGTCTGGGTGCTCTTCCCGCAAGTAAAATTGGGGAAAACTCTTCTGAATGCCCTTTCAATGACTAAAATGTGAAAAAAGTGCACTCTGGAGGCCCTTCTAAGAAGTAGAATGTTAAAAAAAACACTCTTGATGCCCTTCATTGAGTGAAATGTGAAAAAAGTGCCCTCTGAATGGTCTTTCAGTGACATTAATGAGAAAAAATGCCACTCCAGTTATTGGGTGATGGAAAAGTTCATGCTGGATAAACCTTTCAGCATAGGAAATGTGGAAAAGTCCCTCTGGATGCCCTTCCAATGACTAAAATGTGAATAAAAATGCGCTCTGGATGCCTTTTTATGGGTGTGAAACGTGAAAAGATAACTCTGGATGCCCTTCCAGTCAATAAAATGAGGAAAAAAATTACCCCAAAGGTCTTTCCTGATACTGAAATGATGGTAAATTGCACTCTGGATGCCCTTTTACCCTGTAAAATGTGAAAATGCTAAATCTGAATGCCCTTTCAACATGTAAAACTGGGAAAAGTCTCTCTGAATTCCCTCCCAATGAATGAAATGTGCAAAAACGCAACGTGGATGCTCTTCCTGGGTGTGAAATGTGAGAAAAATGAGATTAAAAGTGAACTCTGGATACTCTTCCTTTGAGGGAAATTTGAAAAGAACAGCTGGATTATAAAGTTGTTCATCATGAACCAAAGTCAGTTTCTTTACCAGCTATGCTTATCTTTAATGGTCATTTTATATCAAGTGTCTTACTTCACTTTCTCAAACAGGTAGTGCAGACGACTTCATGTCAATGATCTGTGCATGAATAAACCCGCCGCTGATGGATCTGAGTGTCTCTTTTGCTGACTTTGGATTTTCAGTCTAAACAATTGCACCTCTATGCTTAGCTCATAGACTGTTTTTTGAGATTTCCTATTTCAAATTGACTGAAAGTGCACTTTTTTTTTTTTACTTGATAACTGAGCTGTCGGGGGTATTTTGAAGGGAACCATACATTACCAAAGCACAGTGGTAGTGCCACTACAAGAAATGGAGATTCTGCAGCAAGAAGCTAAAAGTATCAACATAACACAGGACTGTGTTAGAAATCAAGGCACAAAGGGAATTAATTGTGATATAGGCTGGTAAACAGTTGTACCTTGCCTAGTGAAAATGAGAATTAAACTTTATATTGTCAGTATTTAAGTTGACCATATTAACATAATGCAACCAAATAACATTTTCTGTTGTTTTGGATGCAATTTAAAGACAGTGGTTTGACACCTAAGCTAACTGTGTCACTCGAGAAATGGTTGAAGGCAGTTCTGGCAGTGGAAAACTGGGTGGGAACAGCTTGTGTTTTGGAGACAGCAAGCAGGAGGGTTTGCATTGGAGGAGAGCTCCGGGGTTTGATAAATGAGGCTGTGTGGCGGCTGCAGTACTAAACTGCTTCCCTGCTCAGCTGTGGTGACAATGTGATTAATATTTGCACGGCATTAAGCTAATTTATCATGGCCACGTGCGAGCCTATGGGAGTAAAGGCTGTCACATGGATGCTTGGTCTAAAGAGGGGGTTTGGCACCAGGAGCTGATTATTTCAAGCCAAAACAAACAAATAAATACTGTAAATTTATATTTGTGCAAGGTGAGTCTGCCAAGCAAGGAATTTATGAAGATAAGAAAGGCTGAAAGGAAACTGAATATTGCTGAATGTCACCAACAAGTGAGTGTCCTTACAATGTCCCTGAGTGTTGAGAAACAGCCCTCTGTACTGGATAAATGTAAACTTTTTGCACTTTGCATTTAACATTTCAAGCCTTATTTTGTATTCATTTATTCATCAAAATCCCAACCTATCATTTTGGATGCAAAAGTTCCATAACGATTATTGTCACAGACCGTTTCAATGGGCAGCCAGTGCCTGTTTTTTGTTGCATGTACATGGGTCACATTGTTCAACAATTGCCAAACGCTTTGCACATCTATTTCATCAAACAGACAATACTCCTTACAAATCTCTGCAATGGCTCTATCAAAATACTCGAACTAAAACATTCAAGGTGTCAAGCACTTCTCGGTGATGTTTCTGATAAGTTTAGACAGGTGAAATTGTTTAAGGTTACAAGGGCAAATCTGAAAGTGTCGAACCCTCTATTTGGCTGAAAGTAAAAGTGTTTCTTTTCCCAACAAAGTTTGAAGGATAATCGAGCAAAGGAGGGAGGACCGGCCTCCTGACTCCCATCGGGGCGCCGGTTCTTTCCCGACATAATGGATTATCTGTCGATGTGGGTTTGTTAGGTCTGGGGATGTTGTAGTGAAGACAGCTTTGTCTTTCAGGACACCTTGCTGGTGGGCTGTTGGAGTTTCCAAGATCTGTGCTGGGGACATTTCTAAAACTAGCGTCACCGGGCAGCGTACCTCACCACAAGATCAATGTTCTGCTCACGATTTCCTGAAGCCTGAAACCAAAAACATACCTTGATAAAGTTTGTTGTGGAATTCACTTCAGTATTCTATCTCTGCTGGTATTCTATGTGTCCCTGCTCTGCTGGAGTAGCGACAGACCATCTCGGCGACCGCCTCTTGGCAGGGAATCTGCTGCCTTGGTCAGGAGCCAGTATTAAGATGCTACTGCTGTCAGGGGGCTGTGGAAGAGAAACCAATAGCCAGGGCAGTAACTCACCCTTTAAGACCATTGCCTTGTTTAGGAAAGTAATCTACCCCCAAGCCGCTGCCTCATGCTACACACGATACATCATTGACAAACACTGGCACGGCAGTATTCACAGCAGTCGCACTCAGCCTCCCTGCAGCCTGGCCTTGCTCAGCTTGGCCTTGCAATGCAGGAGGATATTATAGTCTGCCCTGAGCCAGGCCTGAGAAAGATGTCAGAAAAACATGGTGAAGCAGAAGGACTTATCTCACATCCACTTGTCTGGGTCTGTTTCTTGATAAAAAAAAAAATAAAATCTTTATGCAAGTCACATCTCATTTCTTTTTGTGCTCGTGGAGTGCTTCTGAGTGATACTGAGCTCCTCTGGAACTATTTTTCTCTCGCCACAAATCCACTTCACATCTCAGGGTTTCATCTAAAGTTATTTCATCATGAGAAAATGATGATGCATAAGTAACACATTTCAAACACTGTTTGGATGACGAAGAAGGATCTTGACAGAATCACAAAAGTGGGTAAGATGTGGATATGATAAAAACTTTTCTGATCACACGAACTGCTAAAGTTCTGATCATTAGACTTGTTTATGACCGATTTCTGCAAATGTGTGTAGGCAATTAAGCTGTAAAAGCCATATGCTGATTGAGTCATCTACACAAGCAACAACCCCTCAATTTTTTTTATAGAAAAAACAGAGCCCAAAATGTTTACAACATTATGTCAAGCAAGCAGTGTCTCAGTATTAAATGTGAACCTGTTAATCAGGGAGAAATCTGGGTGCCCTTCCAGTGAGAGAATTTAAAAGGAAAAAGGGAAGTCATATGTCCTGCAGTGAGTTAAATTTGGAAACAATTATATGCTGGATAGTCTCCCTGGGCCTGAAGTTGAAAAATTATGAAGAACGTATACTCTTCATGTTCTTACGGTGACTAAAACTTGAAAGAAGTGCTCTCTGGGTGCCCTTCCAGTGAGTAAAATTGGGAAAAACCCCTATCAATAACTAAAATGTAAAAAAAGTGCATTCTGGAGGCCCTTCCAATGAGTAAAATGTAGGAAAAAAAACACTCTTGATGCCCTTCCATTGAGTGAAAAGTGCCCCCTGGATGGTCTTCCAGTGACCTAAATGAGAAAAAGTGCCTCTCCTGTTATCAAGTTGTGAAATAGTGCATTCAAGATACCCTTTCAGCATGGGAAACTCGGGAAAGTCCCTCTGGATGCCCTTCTAATGACTGAGATGCAAAAAGTGCACTCTGGTTGCTTTTTGTATGAGTGTAAAACATGAAAAGATAACTTTGGATGCCCTTCCAGGGAATGAAATGAGGAAAAAATGCACCCCAGATGCCCTTTCAGCCTGTGAAATGTGAAAATGCTAAATCTGGATGCTCTTCCAACATATAAAACTGGGAAAAGTCTTTCTGAATTCCCTTTCAATGAATGAAATGTGCAAAAATACACTTGAGATGAGTGTACAACGTGAGAAAAAGGAGAATAGAAGTGAACACTGAATGTCCTTCTGGAGAGTGAATGCTGAAAAGCTGCACTTCTGGTGCTCTTCCTGCAAGTAAAAGTAGGGAAAAAACCCTCTCAATGCTCTTTCAATGGCTAAAATGTGAAAAAAGTGCATTCTGGAGGCCCTTCCAATATATACAATGTGAAAAAAAACACTCTTGATGCCCTTTCATTGAAGGAAAAGTGCCCTCTGGATGGTCTTCCAGTGACATAAATGAGAAAAAAGTGCCACTCCTGTTATCGAGTTGTGAAATAGTGCATTCAGGATACCCTTTCAGCATGAAAAAAAAAGTCCTTCCGGATGCCCTTCCAATGACGAAGATGTAAAAAAGTTCACTCTGGATGCCTTTCAAGTGAATGAAATGAGGAAAAAAATCTCCCCATAAGCTTTTCCAGTTACTGAAATGATGGCAAAAAGCACTCAGGATGCTCCTTTTCGCCTGTGAGATGTGAAAAATTCTATAACTGGATGCCCTTCCACCATGTAAAACTGGGAAAAGTCTCGTTGAATTCCTTTCCAATGAATGAAAGTTGCAAAAACGCACTGTGGATGAGTGTTAAATGTGAGGAAAACAAGAATAGAAGTGAACTTTGGATGCCCTTCCTGTGAGTGAAATTTGAAAAGAGCTCCTGGATAATAAAGTTGTTCATCACTAACCAAAGTCAGGTTTTTTTTTTTTTACCAGCTATGCTTATATTTAATGGTAGATTTTCTCAAGCGTTTCATTTTACTCTGTCAAACTGCACTTAATTGTTCAAAAGCCCTGAAAAAAAGTCAAGACATAAATATTAGATGTGATATCTATCCTTTAGGATGTGCATTTTACCAATCTTGTAGAGATGGAAACATCAATGTACATCACAAGTGCAGCAGTAGTTGATGATGAAGTTGTCCGTGACCTTCTAAGAAAGCTGAATGTTTGATGGAGCAGTGAGGCTGTTTCTCTTCTACTGTCTAGTGCTTGTAATTTATGAGGCGTGCTCAGAGTCCCCTGGTAGGAATAATAAACTATAAAGAATGCCTCCAACATACATTTTTGTTGGAGTGTTGAGTCTGCTGTTTATTTGCCCCATGAAGTTTGAATATACAGTATATTCACTTGGGTGCTTCACAGCAAGGTTGAATGCAAAAGTTTGAATTAATTTCACTCAAACTGTGTGTATTGTAAAAGAGCTGTTTCTCCCTATGGAGACAATGTATAGACAAGGCCTCCCTGTGATATGATGGGCCTGTAGTGATGAAAACAGCAGATAAGAAATAGAAGACGGGTAGTAAAGACAATGTATGTTAATGGCTCATCATGAGGGTACAATCTACTGTTGGCACAAGCAGGGTTTTAGTTTTATTTACTCATCCCTTAATGGGTAAGTTGGCCTTTGCAGAAGGTTATATTCTGTCACTTTAAGAACTAATTACATGCACAGGGGACAAAAACTCAGAAAAACAAAATAAAACAGAGGAGGAAGTGGAGCAGTAATGAGGAAGGACCAGCTATTAGCTCTCTTTCCAGAGCTCCACTCAGCTATTCTGAAGTGTTACCTCAAAAAGCTGCAGTCCATGTTTTCCAACACACAAGTTTTTATCAGAACTTTCCCAACCACTGAGACATAAGCATCTGAATAATTGAGCACAAGGAAAAGCAACTCCTCCAGCACTAATTTCCCACTGAACTTGTGACTTCACTTCATGCTTGCTATAGTATACGCTTCTCCAAATAGTCTGTCTTTGAACCGGCGCAGGGTTTAACAGCGTGCTGCAGAGGCACAAGTTTAACATTTAACATAGCATAACCTTACAAATTAATACCCAAGCTAGCATCAGAGAAAGGGGTGTTCTTCCTCCTCTTTTCTGATCTGGGCTTCTGCTTTCATCAAGCATGTGCATAAGGAAATACCAGTGCTGTAAGCCAAAAAACACTTTTAAGAAACCCCAAATTTTCAGTCAGACACTCTGCTTATTAGCACTATGCTGAAAACCCAGAAAGACAGAATATATCAAAGTTAACTCAGCAGACTGAGGAGGATGGACTCAGGAGATCTGACGAATTCATGATCCTGCCACAGGCATGAGTGCGGGGCCGGTGTGGAACAGGATTATCAAGCTGCATTTTTGAAAAAAAAAAAAACGTTCCCATGTACAGGCAGAAAGGCGGGACTCTTCTTTTTAACAAGACAGGCAGAGTCAATTATATGTATGTATTCCCAAAGCTCAAACATGAAGAGCAGGGCTTTCCACCTGTGAAACATGCAACAATCTGAATTATTAAGGTTTGTTTGATAATGGCAAAATGACAGTGGCCCCTAACCAAATGAAGTTATGACAAAAGAATAATAACATAATCATGAACATTTATTACAGCCCATGTTCAATCATCTCAATTGTGCCATTAAAAATAATAAGAATTTTTATCCATGAAAGAGTTAACTTGAATTTTAACATATTTTTATTGTGGTGTCAGATTAGAACAGTTTTTTTTTTTATTCACTTGTGAGGATTTCACAAAACTATGAGCCTGCTAATGGCTGGATAGTTGGTTACCAATTGGGAAATTGCACTAATTTACATTTGGATCTTAAAAAAGGTCCTGAGTAGAGTTTTAAAATGTCAAAAGAAGAAATGGGAGTGAGACAAAATTGAAAACAACAATTAAACTGAAATAGTCTGTTTAAAAGTTGGAAAGGATGGAAATAAAAGTTTTAAAAAAGGACTCTGTAACACAGAACTCCACCGTGCTTGTTAATCATTTTAAAAACAAGTTTGTTGTGAGTGTTTCCAGGAGGTTAGTGTGAACGTTGCCCTAAGTGGTGAAGATGCTTCATGTTTGTCGTCCACTGTCTGGAACTGACGTCCATTTTTGTAAACTTCTCTCAACATCCATCCCATAATATTCTCAATGTGATTTAGATCAGGGAAACATGCAGGATGATACAAAAGAGAGAGATTATTCCTCTGGGAGAAGAAGAAGAAGTCCTTTGTCAGGCGGACATTGTGAACTGCAGCGTTGTCCTGTTGAAGGTGCCAGTCATGAGCACACACTTTGTTCTTAAAGCTCTTCTCTCTCAGACGCCATCTGATGGTTATTAAGCTGCAGTCGGCTCTAGTAACGACCTTAATTTAGGTAAAGGAACCTGGATCCTCAGGCTCAGCTGGTGACAATTTTTAGGGTCTACAACTTGATTTTTTTTTCCATAACCCTCAGGATCTTTGATTCAAAAATGTCTGTCTTGCTGCGTCCAACCTCAGCTGTGTTGTGAGAGTCTTGATGATGCAGCTCAACAATCCAACCACCTTCAAAGAGGGAAAGCTTTTTAGCCTTTGCCATCAGGAGGTCACGATAGCGTGAATACTTGACAGAAAAAAAAGACACAAATCCACTATCACTTCCTCCAGAAATTAAACGAAGCCGAGTTGTGGCTTTATTCAGATCTCTCCGCCAACTTCACCAACTTCCACCATCGAACTTACAACAACAGATAATAAGAAGGAAAAATAATAAATACAAGCTTCACAAGTGTTAAGTACACAAAATGTACATTAACACACATACCTCGCTGGTTGTATGATCCGACAGGGAATGAGAACTGAGGAAAAGAAAAAGGTGTGTTCCTTAAAGGGGCCGGAACAGAAAAAACAGGGTACACCTTGTTCCCACCATGGGACATTATAAAACTTAAATCTGATGCAAATATTTATGCATTTAAAGAAGGAAAACAAAAAAAGTCACAAAATAAAATATTGATTTTGCAGCTAAATCCACATTTTTTATTGTTGTTTTAACAAATTGCATTCTCAGTTTTTCTCACCCCCCATTTCTTCTCTTAGCATTTTGAAACTCTACTTTGAACCTTTTTGAGATCTAACAGTGCAAAATGTAAATTCTGTTTTGGAGTGTACATGAGGAGAGAGGATATGTAGTTCACCTTGCAAGTGTTTCTTTTCTCCCTTTTAGAATTATATGAAAAATATTTTTATAATTCAGCACCTTTTGACTCTTATTTGTGTCAATTTGAAACAAATTTTGTTTCATGCACAAAATCTGCTGGACTTGCTGGAACACAAATTCATCCACCTGAGATATGACAATTTGCAAGGTCACTATTCGAAATGGAGCACCCCTCTTTCTTTGCCATAGAACCACCACATTTGCTGTGAGTCCAAGAGTAAAACAGCCTGACACTTGTCTTGTTAGTTCCAAGAGATTCAGACGTATTTCATGCCGACCCTGTCAGGTATCTGTATGTTCTGTCCTCTATCTGTCGAAGTGAACACCTTCGCCAGTGTGTGCGCCATGAAAAAGCTCCCAATGTCAAAATGAATGTTCTGGACTCTATGTTTTTCTGTACTTTATTTCCTGAATAAAGCTCATCCGTTGCCGAACATGACACTTAAAATAATCTGAATAGTCTTTGTTGTATCTTTGTCGACAATCCCTCTTATCTTTCGTTTATTGACTGGGAATGATTGTTTTTTTTCCATATGAACTGTGGTTAAAAAGCCATAAGTTGCACATTAGAGAGAATTTTGTTGGTCAGATGTTGTAACACAGCCACAAGCTTTATGATGTAAACTTTGCCATTTTCTTAATGTAACTGCAGCGGCATATTGACATAGCTTAAGAGGTTTATCATGACAACTTGACATTATCCAGGGCGATGTTAGCTGTCATAAACATGTCACGGCGAGCTTTAAACTGTAATAAACTGTTATTACTCTCGGATGCTTTTACAGCACGGTCATGCATAATTCAACACGGTTGCCACAAGTAGAGTGGTTGCGTCCTGAGGCTTCATAAAGACGTAATAAGATACAATAACAGTCATAAACGATTACAAAGTTTAATTGATGTTTTAGCTACAAGATTATTACAACAGGCGTATTTATTGAACGGAGACAGTGAGACATGCAGATGAACTGTGTCTCAGTGTTAACTCCACTTTGCACTATAATTAGGCACCTATGCTCTGAGATAGATATCAACAACAACAGCTCCGGTCCCTTGAGAAGATAGGGGAGGGGGAATATGCCGGGTTGTTGCTGCTTTGTTTCTGCTGCAGAGACATCAATGAGGTTATGTCGACACAGATTCTGACACTGACAGAGGCTCTGGTGCGAACATCAGTTGTGACCTTTGCGAACAAAAAGGAAAAAAACAAAAACAAAAAAAAAACAGGATGTGTTGTTAAAATCAGCGATTTATGATGTGGTGTGTCACATTCAGTGGGGTTGAGCTGATAGACAGCAGCAGATGGACATCTGCCCGGCGAGTCAAGATCTAAAAGCAGTCGGGGCGAATAAAACTGGAAGAACAGGATGTTGACAACACTTCCACAGAGCTCATCTGTCTGGCTGCAGTCTGGAACACTTTCACTGCCGCAGCACTGGAGTCGGTTCAATCTGCAATGAAACATTGACATTCACTCAATGTTACATTCAGCTGGGGTAATGAGGCTGTGGTGCTCAGGGAGGGGGGGGAGCGGTCTGTTATATTTCCTGTTTACTGTATTTTTTTATTGGTGCCACCATGTAAACAGCATTCTAAGTGTGAAAATAAGTTCAGTAATTCACACATCCAACATCACATATACCCCATCAAGTGTTCTATACGGGCAGGCGTGTTATTAGACCAAGGAAGGCATAAAGGGTAGAGAGGCTTAATGGGTGATTCTTATAGACAATAAAGAATCTAAATTTACATATTTTCCATCTTAGGAGCAGTGAAGCTGCTTTTGCATTCTATGTACGGTAATATCAGCAAGTAGAATAACAAAAATTAAAGCAGTGGAACAATAACTCAGAAGGAAAGCTAAAACGAGGCTGAGGAACTGCTTTAAGACCAGCTGAATGGATGGTTCATTCTGCACACGTCTGTAGAACAGAGATTGTCTGATGGTTCGACTGTATGGGAAGATAATGACCCATGTTACATTCTTGATACAACCTTTGAATTTTATTTTCCCTAAATCAACTACTTATTATCTTTAACTTGTAGCTTGATGATATTCAGCTGTTTGAGTTTTTAATGAGCAAACACATGAAACCCCTAAATCAGTGGTTCCCAAAGTGGGGGTCTGGACCCTTTGGGGGTCGCGAGACATTAATAGGGGGTCGCGGAATGTGTCCCAAAATCGAAAACTATAAACAATTCCATATTTTATCCATTATTTTAAGAATCAAAGCAAAAATAGGGGTTAAAGATAATATAAAATTATGCAAATAGAAAATGTTTTATCTGTTTTTAACATTTCTTTGTTGAAGTTTGATGCAGTGAACACAGCAAAGTGCACATTAGTCTGTAAATTTTCTACTGATTAGTTAAATGAAGTATCCTCAGGGGTTATTTGTTAGTTTTTGTCTGTTTTTGGATTGGTCCATTAGTGTTGTACCACAGCAGGGGGTCGCCAGTCTCTAACGCTGCCATTTTGGGGGTCACAGGCGGAAAAGTTTGGGAACCCCTGTTCTAAATAACTGCACCATTCACTTTTTCAGATACACTGACATTGCTTATCTCATATGTAGCAATTAAAATGAGGAACACCAACAAGCTAGTTTTCCAGATAACATACTGACTTGTTATGTTTAGCACTCTTAAAATAGGTCCGGTGCTCTGTTACTCTGCTACTTAGTGAGGTCTGGAGCTTATACACGGTTCCTGCACATCCTTAAAATGTCTTAAATTCACGTATCTAAAACTCAGGCCTTGAAAAGTCTTAAATTTGTTAAAATGTTATAATGTGGTCTTAAATAAATCACCCAAAGGTCTTAAAGTTGTCAGAGCAGGATTTGTTAATGTTTGATCGTTTTTCTTTTTGGTTGCAATTACCCCGTTCTTTTGACGATCACCTCCCAAGAATCACATGAAGAAGAACAATTCCTGAGCTCAGTATTTATTCAGGTCACAGATAAAGTTTACAGCGCTGGTCTCTCCCCAGAAAGTTAATCCCCGATATCTGGGTATATTGTACATTTATAACATTCCGTATATTATTGTCCATCAACAATGACTGACACAGCTGTCGTCAGACTTTAGAGAGATGTACTATCAAAGCGTGTGAGTGTTGTTACAGCATGTAATTAGGTGTAAGTTTGATCAGGTCACACAGGCCTCACAGACTCAGGCTAGATCCAGAGCAATCTGTTAACAATTCATATCAAACTTGAGACTGAACAAGGTGTTTAACAAACAGCATATAACTAGATAAAATGCTGAGCTGGCCTTACAAGGTTTAGGTTAACGAGAAATCATATAACATTTTTTTACGGGACTTTCGAGAAGGACATGTAGAGTGGATACTGTTTTACAAGCTGCTGATATCATTTGTCATCTGCATCCCAGCTAACCAGTCTATGGGTCACTGCTTGCACTTTTACATACAGCAATTACCCAGAGGGGATCACTTTATGCTCAATAAATAGACAAAAAGGAAACTTGAATGGGCCTCGTTGAGTAACACTCGACAGAAGGGTTCCTGAACCATCATCTATATTTTTGTATTTTTGGTCTTAAATTTCATTTTTAGTGGCATTAAAAAGGTCTTAAAAAGTCTTAAATTTGACTTGCCGAAACCTACAGGTACCAAAAATTTCCATGTTGCACACCTCTGGAAATTTTAGTTGCTGGAGATGCTCAGCCAACATGGCAGATAAACTGGAGCTACTCGTATATAAATGACAAAAATACAGGCATTTATATGATTGATCACAGAGATCACTGTGTAAACCGTGTAATGAAGATTTCCTTACGGTCACACTTGTCAGAGAATAGGAATGATCGATAAGTCCGGGGCTGTCCTATAAGAGTCAGCTCTTTAGTTTATTATCCACGATTGGGTATTCTTTCGAATAGAACAATGAGCCAAGCCAACCATCCTCCATGTTTGAAGTGAATGAGACAAACATTAAAGAGGGGGTATTATTCTCCCCCACATGGATAAAAAGTAACAATGCTGAATGTTAATGCTAAGCGTGCTACATATCTATACATTCAAGAAATTCATGAATCTATCTGTAAAGTGCTCATAATGTTCTGTTGTAAAAATAGGGGTCTCACAAGATCTTCACGAAATCTTTACGAGCCATACTGAAATGATCAGGTAATTGCAAAAAGATTTCCAAACTGGTTGATGACACATTGAAGTGGCGGGTCTCAAACACCAAGGTCTGCCTCAATAAGCTTCCAGAGGCCTGGCCAATCAGAAGGATGGGGTAGCCTTAAAGTGACAGCAGCTTAAACGAAGCATTTTGGAAAGAGGCAGAAAAAAGAGTTCTTTAAAACACCACCATGAAGAAAAATTTTTAAAGCTGTGAATAATAAAAAGCTACTACAGAGATACCTGAAGGACAGAAAAAAACCCCACACAATACCCCTCTTTAAATGAGTGGTCTCCTGTAATCATGTAACGTGTGTATTCAGAGGACTTTGATGTTACAATGAGTCTGAAGTGTCCCTGTGTGTGTGGCCTCAAACAGGTTTAAAAGCAATGAGGATTTGAAAGTGTTCTTGTGTGCAGCTGCCTGAATCAAGGTTGAGATAAACTTTATTATCCCCAGGAGGCTTTATGACCAGTTTTTAATCCAAAAGAAAAACAATAATTCACATGCATACAGCAAAGTGTAGTTGTTATGATTTTATGGTTTCTATCCGTATAGACGCTCCCTTCCTCTCGTTTTGGGCCATTTTCAAAGAAGTAGAGGGATAAACCCTTGTGGTTTGTTTGTTGAACTTTGTGTTACGATGGTGTGCAAACACTCTCCAAAGCTGCACTGAGCATAATTTCTAATTCACTCAACGTGTGTGTATGTGTGTGTGTGTGTTTTCATCTTGTTCCTCCTTCTCCTCTCTTCACACAAGAGCCATCGATTTGTTTTCATACCTTGGCTGTCAGGATATCAAGGTGCGCTTAGCATTTGGGGTGGAAAATTCTATTTGCAAACAATTATGTTCTGTATTATGTAGTTCAAACATAATTGCTGCCACTTTCCGCTCCACACTCCCTGTGAGTTTGTACTCGTAATGGAACATACGGCCATTTGGTGTTCGCTTTTATCCACAGTGACTTAAAACATCATGAGTGTTTTTATTTTCCGTATATTTGGTCCCGCCGGGTTTGAACCGTGAACCTTGAATGTGTCACTGGCATGCTCAACAAATTGGAAACTAAAACATGTTGTGTCGGCAGAACAGTCTGGCTCACAGCTGATGCTCCACTTTTTTTTTTTTTTTTTTTTTTAGGATTTTATTCAGTCTAACCTCATTTTTTGTTTCATGGCTGAGAGTGACTGGAGAATACGGCCGTACTGTGCCTGCTGCAATATCTGCAAAGTTAATATACCAGCCGTCAGAAAACGTGGTGCAATATCTGAAGTTATAAGACCTCTTCTTTTTTTTTTTAATATAATTTCTACTCAGATTTATGGATGTTTATCCTTGATGGACATTGGAGATATTACTTTCCCTGCAGTAGAATAAGTCGTTGAGGCTCGTTGTGTGTGTGTGTGGTTGATGCAATGCATTAATAAAGTCCAAAGGGATTGAAAGCGAACTATGCTAGCACTTCACAGAACATTGTTTTTGATCATTTGGCTGATCCTTACCCAAAGGAATAAGTTTAAATTGCTTTATTTTTTTGTTCCCTGTCTGAATAACAGTTCAGAATCCCAATAGTGTTGAAGTTACTTTAATCTAACAACAAGAAAAAGGCTATTTTTACTCGCACTCAGTGGCTGTGGCATTGTCTCCTCAAGCTTTTGACGTTTCTTTTTCCTGGTTTCTTTCCGGTTACAGTTTTTCTCAGCGGCTTTGGTGCATTTCTCTGATCAGAATTAAAATGATCATAACTGTTGTTCAAAAGAAACTAGATTAAGGAAAGAATGCTCTTTAACTACTTGACCTTGTCATGGTTTTGAAGAGGAATTTTTATGGTCTCTTTCTTGTCTTGGTCTCATTGTAATCTGGTCTCAGGCAGGTATTGTGGTCTTGAGCACAATACTTCAGTATGTTACTGTACCAGAGCATTTTACAAATAGGGAGCACTGTGTCTTGTTTACTGTGCATCACTGTAATTCTTCCCCGCACCACACAGGATTGCAAGATAACCTTGCAGAGGTGGAAAACGCACTTGGAAAACTCTGCAACAAAAGAAACCATTTGTGCATTGGTAACAGCCAACAATGCCATGAGGTTGAGAGAGATAAATGATACATAAATAAATTTTGACTTTTTATATCAAAATTTCAACTTTTAATTTCAAAAATTGCCTTTATTACAAAATGTAGACTTTTTATGTTAGACTTTTGTCATCTTCAAATTTTGACCTTAAATGAAAAAGTTAGGACTTTTTTTTCTCATAATCTTTCACTAATTTCTTAATCTCAAGAAGTTTCATCTCAAAATCTTGACTTTTTGTTCTCAAAATTTTGTTCTTAATTCTCAAAATTTTCACTTTCTATATTAAAATATTGACCTTTACGTAAAAGTTTGAAACAATTCTTACCTTCAGTTTTCATTTTCATCCTTGCATTAGAGTAGTAGCTTTAGATGTTTCAATTGCTGAATCTTATTTTCGGTCAAGTTTGTGAAAACAGTACATTGTGAATACTTCACTAAAGCATGGTTTAAAGAAAACTGTGAATCCAACTGAAATCGCTGTATCTGCCAGAAAAATCGCAATAAGATCTTTTTCTGAAACTGTTCAGCCCTAAAGGGATGTGATCGAAGAAATGAAACTGTAAAAATGTAAAATGTCTATATTCAGTGCTTTTTACCTTTTTACCTCACTGAATGCAGTGATGTGTTACTTTACTGTAGTTTTCAAATGGTTGTGAATAATGTAAAGTGCTGTCTTGAGCATTTTCAAGTCGTGCCACCAAGATCTTACTTTTTTTGCAACTACAATCGCAGCATAAACTGTCATGATAAAAACATGATAAAGTCATATGACTATCTTATTCATAGACAATTGTGTCAGGACCTTTCATTTTGGAGACACGTACACTTTCATTGACATTTAAAACTTGCTTTTGAGGAATGAACTTCCCATTTTGAGCAAGTGACACACTTTTTCATATATCAACTAGGTTTTGCAGTTTTTACGACTTGTTTTTTAATGCACAAACTGTTGTGAAAAAATGAACTGTGATTTGAGAAATTGACCAAAGCGATTGAGAAAAACTGTAAAGGAAGTTGAATACAGATACACACTGAAAGGAAATGCAATATTTTCAAACTCTGGTTAGCAGCATTTTTTTTTCCTTCCTTGAACATCTGAGGCTCAAACTCAACGTGTAACTAAGTGCATCCACTTTCAAAATCAAGCAAGTGAAGCAAAAATGTTCAAATGCTATTTGTGTGCATCTTCCTATGACAGAAGAGATATTCTCTTCCAAGCCCAGAGTAGAAATGTGGTTTATTGGACATAATCCGAGGGTGGGTAGAGGGGCCGGGTTCATGCTGCGGACTGTGAGGGGCTGATATGGACTGAGAGGGAACATCAGAAGTCCCTGAGCCGCCGTTTCCTCTGTCAGCCAGCGATCCCTGCAGCTCGCCCTCGGGCCCGTTGGCAGTGAAAGTTCCCTGAGCTTTTCCACCTGCAATGTCACGTTGATTACACAGCAGGAGGAGCAGGAAGGAGGTTACTGATCACGTTTGCTGTCTCGCTGTGCATCCACTGCTCTCTCTCTTTCTTTTTTTTCTTCTTCTTCTTCAGGTTCTCTTCTTTTCTGGAGCCCATCCAAAATCAAAACTTCCCGGGAGAAAAAAAATGAGCGAGAAGGGGTCAATCTTCTCGTTTCCAATTTCCCACAAGGCTTGACACATCCGTCAGAACCTGCCGGAGGGATGGTTGAAATAAGAGAGGTTGCCATGGCTACAGCTCTGCCACTTTGCCACCTGCACGTGTTTGATGGAAAAGGAGGAGGCAACGCCTTTCTCACTGCCATCAGGTTCTTTTCTCACCTCGTTCTTTAGGGGAAAATGTCCCGCTGGAGTACTCTTGTGCAAAACACATCTCAGTGATGTGAGGCCGTGAAGTGTGATTATTGCCCTTTTTATGGAACTTCTCGGTTAGTTCTGACACCGTTAATAGCCTGTTTAGAAAGTTCTCCATTCGCAGCGGTCTTGTGACCTCCAGGAGAGATCAGTGGAGTGGAATTGATGCAGCGCGAACATGGAAAAGCCGCCTCAGTCATTATGGCTCCTTGTTATCGAGGTTCAATAGAACAAGAAACAACAAGCTTCTCAACAAGCTGCAAGCAGACTGTGGTCTTTTCTCTTCAGGCTGACACACCGGTAACCTTCTGCATGAGAGCTGAAAAACAAACGTCTGGCACTACCCCGCTTGGCTGATCTAAGAGCAGCCTCTTGTGTTGTGTATTTCTTCCTCTAATTGGTCCAGCCCCTGTACTCAGGCTCTCAGTGGCTTTACTTCCTCAATTTGGGGAACCAGAGCTGAGCCAAGGACTGGGCAGCTCTGCAGAGTGGAGGAGCTGGGTGGTTGGAGGATTGGGAGGGGATTGGGGGACAGATTCAGGAACATCCAGAGGGCATAATTACCAGCAAATCTGTGAGCACTGACTATCAGGGTATTGATGGATTTTTGTGGACTGGTATCTGTTATCGGTTGGCAAGGGTGGGTGCACCCTCATTAACTCTGCTCACCTCTGGAGCAGAAAGAAGAGGAAGTAAACAAGCAGGAAGAAGAAAAGGAGTTTGCTTTTTTCACACATGCACACTCACAGAATGGCCACATTTCCCAACAATCACTGCATGGCTGGGTGCATGTAAGCAATTAAATGGTCCCAGTAGCAGTGCACAGAAGTGCACACACCAGGTTCAATATTACACTTCAACAACACTTAACCTGCAATCACCTGAAAGAACAAGGAGATGCAGTTTTGAAAATTGTCTCAAACGTAGCAGTACACTGCAGCAATAAATGTGGTTGTACTAACAATGCAGACCAATTTAGTACTCGAGGAAACAAAACAAATGGAAATTTTAGTCACGTCAGCAATTTAAATGCCTTAAAACATGGACAGCACAGCAGCTCCCCTTAAAGTGAGGCCAAAACTTTCAGGGTTCCTGTGGTGACAGGTTGTGGTGTCTTAAATCTTGCCTCCTCCATTATAACAGATGAACAGTGACATGAGAAAACTTAAGTATAATAGAATACAAATAAAAAGTTCATAATCACTCTATCCATTATGCTAGCTAGTTTGCAGAAGTCATCTTACAAAGCTCTACATCTTGATGAAAGTAGCTGTCAGCAGGTAACAGCAATATGCTGGGGACACCTTTAAAAGTAATCAAATGTTGATAATTAATAGCATAAAGAAAATATTTCAACTTCATGTACCATTTATATCACTTTACACCTTTCCTCTTTCTGTCATTTTAAGTCTTTCTCTCCTTTGATAGGATTCATCTTTTTTTGCATAATGACAAAATGTCCTATTGACGTTTGAAAGCAATTTCTGCTCAGCCCAGCTTAAAGCCTTTAAACATTAGTGAAGATAAAATCACTGAGTGCTGTAAATGAATGGCACAGGTTCTGCAATATTGCTTTCTTTGTTGCTGGAGGTAATTAATCACCATCACCTGAAACACTCTGCCACCCTGCCTCCTCTTACAGTCTCTTTTGTCTTCAATATACATCTAATAAAAACAACAAAAGGGGAGGAAACGAATAAAAAATATCTTTCAGACTCTTAATTAGTTTATGTCTCATAAATAGTCATTCAGTTTAATGACACAGAATGATTCACGGTGCTTTCAGGGTCGAAAATGTCACAAACATGATGAGGGAAACTTTGGAAGAGGGACTTTTGGGCTGATGCAGACTAAAAGTTTAAGAAGTTGAAAGAATAAGAGGCATATTTGGTGTTATTCAAAGAGACTTTTTATTCTTATTTCTTCGTTTTTCGATGACAGCAGCTCTTCTTTGAGCCTGAGTGGACCATCTGTCCCCCTGTGGTCAGTGATAGTGTGTTTAAGCTGTCTCTCATGAGTCCATCCTCTTGCTGCATCAGCCTTTTTTCACTGTTTGTCTAAATACAGAGGAGAAAAACAACAGCTGAATTTCGAAGCCTGACGATGTGTGATTATTTTACTTTTCTTCTCTCTTCCTCGGTGATGAATATTGTTTCTGTTTCTCTCTGTTACATCTCTCTTGAAGCAGTTTGATGAACTGTCACGCTGCCTCAGAAGTGATTTGTGAATGTAAAATTTCATGTCTGTACTTCAGACAGCACATATTCTGGTTACAGTCTTTCTTTATTTCCCTGTTTCTTTTGTTTAACACGGTATCCAATTTGTCCAAGCCTAGCTGGTAATGAACCTGTGTCATATTTCCTCTTTTCTTGTTATTCGACAGGCTTGAATTATCTCTCAGGGTCTTGGATATCAGGGTAGAAGACGTGAGAGTGATTTAAAGAACTATGTCGTCCATGCAATTAGTTTTACACAGTTCTCCAGGGGGATTGCATACATGGCGGCATCTGGCCCGGTGGTCGGCAATTAACATCTTGGTGTTCATACATTTTTAATCGAGCCATTACAAACATGGAGATTCATGGTGATTGTAATGCTTCTTTCACTTCCTAAGAGACTTACCTTAACCTTTTGTTTTTCAGATTTCTGACTTGTTTTCTACATTAGGACAGTCACAGTGAAATTAGCTTATATTGTCTTCAATTGCTTAATAGCGACGCAAAACTCACGTCAACAGCCATATTGAAAGGTGCCTTATTACGCAAAATCCACTTTTATATGGGTTACTAATGAAAATATGTCTTCAACACCCCCTGATATTTAAAAAATCCATCTTCTCCTCTTTTCACTCGTTCCCTTTTTCTGAAAATCTCTCCTTAAGCAGCTGTTTTGAAATCAAGCCGGTTTTGACGTCACACACCAGAACGAAGTGACACAACCACGTCTGCCAGTTGCTCCGCCTCCTCCACCTCCTGTAGCCTCCTCCGAGGAACTACACTGTCAACATCGTACATGGATAAACCTCCTTGTGTGCACTAGATATCAGCTGCACAGCAGAAATCAGCCAGTCTTCTGTGTTCTTGTGATAAAAATGACACTTCAGGAGTCAAAACTCGGTTGAGATTTATGTTAATCTTGGACTTAATCGCGCAGATATAACTGCTTTGATTGTTCACCATCACTGTTACATTGTCTCAGAAATTCAACACAGATGTTTAAGTCTTTTAATCGGCACAAGGGAAACACCTGTGAAGTAACGGAAGAGCCACAATCTTAATTTAATTCTGTAGTTTTAGTTCACCTTCTATTTTGCTGCTGATATTATCATAATGTGCTCACTCTGTCAGCTCTACAAAGATGAACGTTCATGAAGGAGGACTCTATATGGATCAGGCTGTTTTGCTCATATGAGAGACACAATCCACGTCTTCACTGTTAGTATATCAGCTTTGCGCATGTGATCGACTTTGCCCCTGTTTTTCCACACAAAACGTCGGTAGATAGAGCGGCATGAGAGTTCCTTTATCTGTCAGGTCGGTATAAGTACTTCCTGAAAGAGGCGGGAGAGCTTGACCTCATTTGCATATTCAAATGCAGACGCGGAAATAGTTCACAGAGGAATGTCATGAAAAACAGGGATTTTCTTCAGGTCTAAATTCATGATCACAGTGTTTTTTTTTCTAATTTTTTCGGGGAAAAACAGCCACTTTCATGACTTGGGGACATCAGGCTTCTGCATCAAATGACTTTTAACTGTTTTCAAAAGTATAATACGGCACCTTTAACCCTGTGGTGCATAGTGGTCACTACAGTGGACACCTATTTAGAAGTTATGTACTCCTAAATTCAATGAATCATGTGGTGGACATTCATATTAGCCTGTGTCAGGATATTTTTATTCTCCTTAGGGCCTGAAAAAATGTTTTCAATTTTTTTTTCAAACATACATATTATATTATATCATATATTTGAACATGTTATAGACAAACATTTGAGGGTAAAAAAGCTTATAAACTATAAATCGATCAGTGTTAAAATGGATTTAAGAAAGTTCAAAAGTTTTGTTAAAAGTAAAAAAAATAATAATTCATGCATCACAGGGTTAATATTTCAACTCTTGCTTTGCTTAAGGCAACATGCAGAAAACAGTTTTCATGTTAATTTCCTGCAAAATAACACCAAATTGTAGCGCTTCCCAGCTTGACTCCTTGATTTCAGGTAAACATAGCGATCGCAAACTTGACCGAAAGCAGAAATTTTTGAATAAATGTGTGAATAATGAATTGCTGCCACAATATGACATGAAGCAGTCAGCACGCATACTGAGCAGAAAGCCCCGGTCCGCTAATGAAATTTCCGTCTGCAGGTTTCATTATAACGCCACACGCCTGGTACAAATGTCGGGGCGGGGACATACCCGACCCCGGCTGATTCTATCTCAGCGTTATCAGCCTCCTTGGTGTATTTCTGGGTGAAGGACATAGTAAAAAGCTGCAGACAAGCATTGATCTGACGCCTTTGACTTGAAAATGCAATTAGAGGCCGGCCGCGACTCGGTGGGCGGTTATCAGAAGGCACGTTGCTGCACTTTCAGATGTCTGATTGTGGACACTCACAGTAATGATTATTGCCTGATTGCCCTGGACTTCATGACTGCACACTCATCGATTATGATGAGGCCTTTCTTTTCAATATGTGTCGGGGTTTTTATAAAATCATAGTCCTCCAGTCTTAAATCAGTGTGAAAGCCCCTATCTCTGCGGGCTGATGTGCTCCAGGTGTAAAATGAGACTTTGAGTTGTGTGGTTTCTTCATAGATTAGTGGAGCTGACTGTGAGTTCAACTTCTGGTCAAATTATTCACGTGCAACTTTTTGATCCACTTCTGTTTTTGGTGTCATTTCAGGGATGAATGTCATGTCATTCATTTTCTTCTCTCTTTAGTAACACTTCTCGCTGACAGAGGCATCTACAGCACTGGTGTGCACAGAGATGAAGTTGAAAACATGTACTAAATTGCTCTCTTTGGAGACATAACATACTGAAAACGTGCCTCTTGGGGGCCAAAATCTGCCTAAGTGCCCTCCCAAAAAACAAACGGTTGCTAAGGTTCCTTCCTTATTGCCAATTAGGTTCACAAGTTCCCTATTTCAGAATCAGAATCAGAATCAACTTTAATCACCAGGTATGCTTGAACTTACAAGGAATTTGTTTTGGTATACTGTGCTCTTGTACAAGGTAATAGTGAGGCATAAAAGAGAAAATAATAGTAATGATAATAATATTTCTACTTTGGAAAATTATCAAAAACTATGAACACGAAGGAATAGAAAAAAGATAAGACTAATGTTTACAAGCTAAAAAAATATGATAATAGTGCAGTGGTGAGTAGTGCAAGGTTGCAGATATTAAATGAGGTAGCTTAACAAAAATTGCATAGTGGTAGTTAGATAAAAACAAATAAAAAAGAATGTACATTCTGCTGTTACATTAAATATCCATGTGTTTATTAACTGTATTGAGAGCCTTAGAGCCAAACTTGCCTTTAAGTGGCTTCTTGGGAGCTGAAACAAATACTCATGTACCCTCCTGGTTGGTGAACCACAAAAATTGACTGCTTTGGCTGTTTAAACATGATAACTGCCCTCTTAGGTGCCAAAACACACACAGAAAGGCTCTCTTTGGAGCTAAAGCATGTGCCATAGTGTCCTATTGGGAGCTAGATTATGCATTAAAGTGCCCTCTCTAGAGCCAAAACACATGCAAAAGTGCCCTTTTGGGAGCCAAGACTACTAAACTGTCCTCTTGGGAGCTAGAATACATTGAAAATCCTTGTTGGGAACCAAACTTGCACTCAAGTGCCTTCTTGGGATCCAAAACACACTCTAAAGTTCCCTTCTGGTTGGTGAACCACACTAATCTGCTCTTTTGACTGGTTAAGACATGAAAAAATGCTATTCTGTGCCCTTTTGGGAGCCAAAATGCACACTGTATGTATCTTTTTTCTTTTCTTTTCTTATGCCCTTACCCTTCAAAATTTCTGAACAGGGGCGCAGATGGCCTCGTGGATTAGGTCGCGCACCATGAGGCTGGCCCTCGAGCTGGTGGCCCCGGGTAAGAATCCGGCCTGCAGTCCATTTCCTTCACGTCATTCCCCACTCTCTCCCCCTTTCCTTCTCTATCCATTGTCCTTGTCTATCAAAATTAAAGGCATGAAAAGCCTAAAAAAACAGCTAAAAAAAAATAATTCTGAGAATGCCAATGGTCTGTAGATTATTCCTACATATTTTAGGGTAAAAAACAATGATCTGTGATTCTCTGTTTTGCCGTACTGTCAGTTGAAACACATGGGATCTGGATTTTTTTTCTGAATGTCACTAACTATTAATTCTTCTGTTCTGATATGGATGTGCTTTATCCAAGTAAAGTGACTAAGAAAAACTTTTCCACTAAATAAATAAAGAAATTTCAAAAAATACATTTAAAGATGGTGTGACAAACAAACAGCCATAAAAAAGTGACGATGTAAACATATATCGCATGGATTATGTATCTTTTCATCAAAGTTTCCCTTTACATTTCTTTGAAGATCACTCTCCCCTTGAAGATAAGAGAGGATTTAAAGATGACTTTTAAGAATAATGCCTTTGCGCGCTTGAAAATGTGCTGATAAATATAACACCTCGTCTTAATCCATGAGAGATTGGATGAAACAACATGGCTGGCGGGTTTATATTTACAGAGCATAAATATTGGATACACTGAGGTGGTTTTGACAGACAATTGAGTGGACAGTTTGAATGAATACCACTATTTATAAGTGAGTTTGCTGCACTAGAATGGCTTGATTTTCATGGTACAAGATGGGACCCAAGCAGCAACTTTGGCCATAGGTGATGATGTGAGATGTGTGAAAAAATGCAGTTACAAGATTGTGTAATAAGGCTGTTATAATGAGTTTCAGTGTATAAAATGTTGAAAAAGTAAGTATGCAACATTGATCTTTTCAAGGGGGAAAGTATTCACAATTTCATGGACTCGCTCCAGCCATGTCATTAACCGTTGGCGTCTGTTGATATTCAGTATAAATAGCACTTGAGACAGTGAGAGATTTTTGCACTGAGTTACCTCAACGTTCGGGGTCACCCTGTGGAGGCACCTGGCTTTGGGTTGCCTGTGACACTGGCAGGCTTAGCAGGCTTCACCCACCCCCCCAGCAGCAGTACACCTGGCTCCTCTCCTTTGAACTCACTCCAAACTGACAGACCACTGTTACACCGGGGGTAGAGTTTGACCTTCATGACAGAACTGTATTTTAGACAAAACTGGACCGGAAAATCAGAATTTATTATTTCCACAGTCATATCTCTTGTTTTGATGCGAACAGTGTCTCAATATGTTGGGTTGATACTTTCAGTGTAGTGGTGTTAGGAAGACTCAAGCAGGCCTGAAGTATTTTGTTTGTTTACTTTTCATCTACAGAGAAGTCATTTTCAGCCACATCCAAATTAGATTCTATTGAAAAAATATCATAACTTCCCCCAGACATAAAACAAAGACCCAATCTTACCGTTTTATCTATTAGTTACATCTCCTGAAACACTTTGTGCCAGACATCAGCCTTTCTTTTGGCCTTTGAAAGACTGTTGAGGCACATTATTGAAGTGTTGGAAACCCTTGATTAATTGATCTGACCTGTGGTTTAACTCTGTGCTGCATCATGATGACACAGTTGGTGGTCGTTGATTTTTATGAGAAAGCACATGCTGTTTTTCTTACTCTTCTCAGACTTGAACCCTTGAAACTCAAGTTTGGAGAATTCAACACCGCGCAGCTTTCACTTTAAAAGAGCTCAGCTGAGAGTTTCAGCCCATACTCAAAATAATGACCCTGAAACAGAGCTTTTGCTTTAGTTTCATTCAAGTGCCTTTTAAAAACGAGATATGTGAAATCTTGATATTAAGATTAACAATAGGTACTTTTCATCAATGTTTTTTTTTTTTTTTTAATTTGAGATAAATAAGATTGGTGGCAACATGAATGCTTCCTCTTACTTTGCCGTCAAACTCTTGTGAGGTTTTCTGAAGGTTTTTGTGTTCCAGTCTGCATGATGTTTTATATAAAACTGAAGCTGTTTTATTCAATTTGAAGTATCTTTTGATATAATAATCATATTGCCAGTCTTGGGTTTTGTTCTGGTAAATAAAATAAGAGGTCTAGGTTGGGGATAAATTCAAGCATTTTCTAACAGAAACCTGTATTTCTTTTTTGTGTAACAGCACCGTGTAGGTAAAATTCTTGAGTGGAGGGATGATATAATGCTTCATCTGGCAGGTTAAATTCCCCCTCCAACCATTTCGAGCGTTCAAGGTTGACACAGGCAGCAGAGAGAATCAGAGGGAGAGAAAACTGTAGCAGGCTGATAGAGAAAGCAGAGCTAAAGCTTTAGAGATGTCATGTTTATCTGAAGCCCTCGTCCTCTGTGAGAGCAGTCAAGGTACGAGTCATGGGGTATTCGCGTCCAGGTACACGGTGTAGGAGATAAAAATAGGCAGACTTACATTACTGTGGGAAAAATCTCCTATCCTGCATGTTATTATCTGTGTCTATTGTGCAGCCAGTCCTCATTTCACATTGCTTTATGTAACACAAACAGTGCTTCTGCTTCACAATGCCTGACCCTCAAAACCAGGTCACAATTTGAATGCTTTTGTGAATCAGTTAAAGCTCAATTTTCAAACGAACTGACGACCTTGTGATCCTCTTTACAGTATGTAGTACCTCCTACTTATCACAGGAGAGCTCTGCTTCTAGGGCACTCTACTTATCCAAGTTGTGAAACAGCAGTTTTTGAAGCTCATTCTGCTTTGTGTGGTGTTTTTTTTCCCCTCATCCCATTGTTCTCATCCAACATGGTTCTACATCATCTTTGACTACAGTAACAAGCTTACAGCACCAGTGGAGCACATACACATTTGAGGGGTAGGGGCAAATGAAAAACAAAGACACATATCCTGCATGATTTGGATCCCAAGATGGCAGTCAAGTACATTTTGGCTACCAAGAAGAGGACACTTTGGCATGTGTTTTGGCTCCCAGAAGAGCAGTTAGTGACGTTTTAACCAACCAGGAGGGCATGGTAGCACATATTTTGGCTCCCAAGAGGGCAGTTTAGAAAGCATTTGGCCCCTGAGAGGATACTGCAGCATGTTTTTTTGGCTCCCAAATGGCAGTTGATAAAGTTAAGGGGCAGATTAGTGTGGTTTGCAAACCAAGGCGGGCATTCAGAACCTGTTTTGGCCCCCAGGAGGGCAATTCATTGTGTTTTAACCAGCCAGCAGAGCAGATTAGCACATGTTTTGGCTCCCAAGAAGATACCTAAGCAAATGTTTTGGCTCCCCCAATGGCTCTATAGTCTGTGTTTTGGCTCCCAAGAAGGCATATTAGACACATATTTTAGCCCCCAAAAGGATCCATTGGCACATGTTTCGGCTTCCATGTAAATACTTAGGCACCTGTTTTTGCTCCCAGAAGGGCTGTTTATCAAGTTTTATCCAGCCAAAGGGGCAAAATCGTGTTGTTTGCCAACCAGGAGGGCACCAAAACATATGTTTTGGCTCCCAAGAAGGTACCTGAGCAAATATTGGCTCCCCCAAGGGCTCTGTAGTCTGTGTTTTGGCTTCCAAGAAGGCATTTTAGAAATGTATTTTGGCTCCCAGAAGGGTCTTTTGGCACATGTTTCGTCTCCCATGTAGATACTGAAGCACCTATTTTGGCTCCCAGAAGGGCTGTTTATTAAGTTTTATCTAGACAAAGGGGCAGGTAAGTGTTATTTGCCAACCAGCAGGGCACTTAAGCATTTATTTTCATGCACAAAACAACATTTTACAAAGTATTTTGGCTCCCAAGAGAGTCCTTTTGCACATGTCACTTCCTGAAGAGTGAACTGTTCATCAGGTTTTAACTAGACAAAGGTGCAGATTAGTGTGGTTTGATGATTTGGAGGGTTCTTGGGCACATGTTTTGTCTCCCATGTAGATACTTTAGCACCTGTTTTGGCTTCCAGAGGGTAGGTTTATGAAGTTTTAACCTGCCAAAGGGGCAGATTAGCGTGCTTTGCAAACCAAGAGGGTCTTTCTGCACATGTTTTGGCTCTTAAGAGGGCTCTGTGGTGTATGTTTTGGTGAGTAGAAGGGCAGTCTATCAAGTTTTATCCAGCCAAATGGGCAGATTAGTGTTGTTTACCAACCAGAAAGGCTCCCTGGATGGTACTTTAGTACAAGTTTGGCTCCAATGAGGGAACTTGAGCACACTTTTTGTCACATTTTGCACTCTAGCCTGTGTTTTTAACAATTGGGCCACAAGGGGGAAGACCTCTCCTGCCCCCCTCTATGCACACCACTGTGCAGGACAGTGTGGGGTGACAACAGAGTTGCTTATTAGTGCTTTACTTGCACTGAGATTGCCCTTGTTGAAGTTGGAGTGCTGTTTTAGGGCTGATTTTCACACACTGGGTTCACTTGTGATGTTTTTCACCCCAGATCAAGTTTTGAAAATACACTGAATAATTAAAGCGAACAGGATTAAATCATAAAAACTTCTATTACACTTTTAATCCCACTTTACGTGTCACTCGTCAATCACTCGCACGCCCACACGTTTTCCCGTCAGGCCCGTGGTCAAAATGTTTTTCTTTCCTCTGACAGTTTTTCAGACTGTCTTTATGTAGTTTTGAGCTCCTCATTATCTGTGATGCTGGCAGTTCTTGTCTGCTTGACAGATGATTCAGACCCTATTCTGTTTCTGCAGATGTTGGAGGATGTTTTGACTGAATTTCTTTCACCAGGGATTTATTTTGTGTGAAAAGGGGTAAAAAAAAAAAAAAAAAAACATGATGTGAGGCCTTGGAAACTTCAGCAGGTTGAAAGAGGCTCGCTTAACACTTTCAGGCAGTTTAGGGGAGGGGAAATGTTAGCCCAGAAAATCTTAAAGCAGCTCACAGCTTAATAGAAGACATTGCGGGAGAAACTCTCTCTATTTTAAGGACAGTTTCTGACACACTTATGTCTGAATATTATGCAAACCCTACTTCACTAACATTATCACTTCACTTCAGCACCAATTGTATGCTCTTTTAAAGAGGGGGTATTATGTTTTGCCATTGTTTCCCCATGATTGACAAATGTTGGATGTTTGGACTAAATGTGTCAATTTCCCAATTGTTAAATAAGGGCTAGCCAATCAAAGGGAAGAGGGTTTGTGGAGTAGGGAATCTTAAAGAGACAGCAGCTAAATTGAAGCCTTCCAGACAGAGGCAAGCATAAATGTTTTCCCAAAACACCAGTATGACAAAATTGGGTTATTTTATGAGCTATAATCATGAATATTGACTACAGGGATACAAGGGACATAGTATGACGCCCCCCAAAAAGCACAACACCCCTCTTTAAACTCTGATACTAATTCTAAAAAGAAATAAGGAACAAAGGGATTTGGTTTTAATCTGATTGGTAATGCCAAGAATAATATTATCACCTCATATCATCATCATTATTTCTGATTGTGCTGCTGTCAACAGTTTTCTTGGGCTCTTCTAAAGATAGCAAGTTCTGAGAATGTTAGCGCCCCCTTATGGTCAAAAAATGTGATATAGTTTTTGATTGTCCTGTAAATGTTCTCAGCCATTACAAGCATTAAAAATCACCACTGAGACAGAGAAGAACTCGTAAATGAAGTTGTCACGTTTGAAAGTCATACAGAGTATATTAGTTATGACATTGATTGTAATTAGTGAGAGTTTCAGACTCCTCTCCGGGGCTTAATATGACTCTGTAACAAGTGAGCACACTTGCCCTCAGAATACTTAACTTTTCAAACCGCTGAAGGAGAAATCAGCCTCGCTCTATCAGGATAAACGGCAGAGTTTGAGATGGAGAATTGCTCTTGTGTATCTGATAAAGAGTTGAGGGGTGAGTCGGAGTGGGCCGGGCGTGAAAGAACATTGTTTACTCACGGTTCATTAGTTTTCTGTGAGGTGGTTTTTCTCTCTTTTGGCACCCTCCATGCGAAGTAATGCTTTTCCTCTCTCTACTACCTGCAATTAGCCTTGTACATTAAAGTGCTTGCTGATGTCTGACTAATAGCAAGTATCTATCACATCCTGCAAAGCAGCGGGTCTGTTCTAAACTACCAGCATGCTGTGTCATGTTTTTCGAAGAAACACCCCATTTATTTATGCAAATCAATCAAAATGTGCAGCTTGTTTTCTGTTTTCTGACTCTGGGAAAGTGTTTTTTTGGTAAAGGGCTTCTGTGTACCATGCTCAGATGTCTCACAATGCTTTGAGTGAGGATACTTCAGCACTATGGAGGACAAATATGTGGGAGAAAATGTATTCAGCTGTTCACACAACTTGAGCTCCAGTGTCTTTATGCAAGGACGGTTATGAGAGGGAAAAAAAAAAATCCCTCCAAATGCGTTTCACATTTACAACAAAATGATGCAATATTTGTCACATAAGAGGATAACAACTCACAGACTGCAGATCTGCTGCTGGAGCTGAATTACACATGCATTATGTATTAAGACATTCTGTTCACACCAACCCACCAAAGGACGGACAAAAGGCAGAAAAACAGATTGGACGAGAACCATACTGTCAGGAACACAGAGCAGAGCCGGAAGGAGTGAAGCGTCATGTAACTGGGGTTCAATGAATGAACTGAATGTGTCCTGCATGGAGCTCCAAAACCAATCCACACATCACAAACCACTGAAGTGATGGGAAACAAGAGTGGGTGACATCAAATCTGTCTACGCTCACAAGTGGGAACATACAGCGGCCTTATTCCTCTGTTGGTTCCTTGCTTCATTTTCTTTGAGACTGTCCTTCACTCCAGGTTCTATCTATCTATCTATCTATCTATCTATCTATCTATCTATCTATCTATCTATCTAAAATGTTTTGCAAAGCATTAAAAAAAAGATTATTCACAAGATTACTAAAAAGGAAAAAAAAAAAAGAAGTCAAACAAAAAAGGTAATATTTACATTAGGTTCACACTGTTTTAAGTTGAATAATCAGTTATAAATATTTGAAAAAGAAAAAGTGGAAAACTTTTTTTCATGCCTTAAGACAAATAAAAACACTCCAGGGAAAAATCCTGACATTGACTTTCATGATTCACGCATCAGAGGGTTACTACGCTTTACAGCAGGCAATTCTTTTTTTAAGTTACCAAATAAAACTTCAAAATTTGTTCAAGTTACCTGAGAATTACGTATGGATGAAACCTTGTTAATTTTTCTCCACACGTAATACTCGAAGCTGAGTGTCATCCACTCTGTTCTGTTCCACTGCTGCTCAAAACAGGTCAACCACCTTTCCATTCACTTTCTTTCGAGGAGGTGTTGAAAGAAGTAAAAGTTAAAAACTGAACTATTTTGTGAAACCCAAAATCCCCCAACTTAGGGTTTAAAATCTGTGTTCTATAATTGTACAATGAAGCTGTTATGACAGCAGATTGCTTATTCATGAATGTTCTCTGGATTATGTCAAAAGCCTAAGAGTCTTCCTTCCTTTTTTTCCACAAGAGAAACTATCTGGGACACTCACACACACACAAGTTCCAGTTGAGAATCACAAACCAGTTTATCTGCAGTTTGATACAGACATCTTTCAGACATTCTCGGTCTCTTTTTCTCTCTTTCTTAGACATGTGAACACCTCACCAAGATACAACAGCGTAGAATCAAACCAGGAACCTACAACACTAACCACTGCACTACACAGTCACAGGACAATTACTGAGATTATTTCTGTCTGATTCTGGGAAGCTAAATAGAGTTTGGCCTGGTTAGAACATGTACAATATTTGAAAAAACTTCATTAAACCTGATTAAATCAAATTGGACCAAGTTGTAATGGAAAATTCAATGTTCACAGAATGGGGTATGAAAATATATAACTAAAAAATGGTAGATGGTAAATTTAGGTCAACATAACTACAATGCAGTGCACCTGTGAGTACAAAAGCAGAGAAGAGCGTTGATGAAACTGCAGGAGTTTAAGTAACTCAGCACTCTGAGCCCAGGTGTGCTGACTTGGTACGACGCATGGAAGGAAAAATATGAGACACATTCAACGTGACATCAATCATGTGACTGCCTAGCTCAAGGGCTATGACAAAAGTGGGAAGGACACTATATGCAAGGCTAATTATTTATTGACTGAAAGTATCTCAAAGTTGAAGCAGTTTTAGGCAGAGCAAACTCCTCCATTTATTTCAATGGGACTTTTTTTTTCTTAAATGTTGATTTTTTTTTTTATTTAAATTGTGAAAAATGGGAAAATACAAGCAAATTTCTCCTGAACATGCTGAGCATCATAAAAGTTGAACAGTGAAAATTGGCCGAACTGTGAAGACCTTGAAATATGTCAAATGCTGAATCGACATTTCACCATAAATATCTCAAATTCAATGGCAGCAACACATAATGAGAGGGAATAAGATTTCCACAATAAGACGTTAATTATTGTCTGATTCTGGCTGAGCAGGCCCCTCCAATCACCAGTGCTGAGCTGAGACTGACTTGGCCTACATAACAGCTAAGCCTCATTAGCTACAGCCTCAAACCTGTGAGCGGCTGGGGAGGCAGAGAAACACAGATTTCTCCTGGTGACAACGAGACAACAGAATCCCACCAGCGCCACAGTGGGTACGCTATATAATTGGACGTATCCCAATTCCCCCCGATGGAATTCTCCTGATGGCCTCCTCCATGAATCAGTTCCCAGTTTTCAAAGACAACCTGCGTGATTCTTGACCTCAGAGGCTCCACAGCGGAGTTGGAGACATCCGCCTTTTGGCTATGCCTTTGAAGGAAAAGAATCTGTAAAAGTGAATGAATCTTTTTGCTTAAATGAGTGGGAATCAACTCCAATTTTCTTCCAATTTAATATGTTCCCGAATAATATGATACAAATAACGTGCAATTAAAATTTCTGATTTTGCTCTCACAGTGATGACGGAAGAGCGTTTAACCTCAACCTTTTATTCTGAACATCTGCTTCAGGACAGACTAAAAGGTTTCCTCAGCACAGTGTGTTTCAGTGGCTTGACAAAGGAGACACAAAAGAAAATTAGTCTTCAGATGAATTCAGAGGTGAATCTTGGGTCGTTCCAACTGTGATGAGGCTTTTATCCAGCACAATATTTGTCCAGTGTCAGCCCTATTTTCTCATACTTCTTAGGCATTTTCAAAATCAGGTCTTGTGTTCCTACATTTCCCTTCAATTTCAGCCCTATCCTCCCACAAAATCTTTCGGAAGCGCCTAGAAGTAAAAGAATAAATGGATGATTTTATTTCAATCAGGAGCAGCAAAAATAGTCACAATCACAGTCATTGGAAGAATTTTTTTTTAAGTTATGTTTTTTTTAGCTTTTTTGTGCCTTTATTTCAATAGGAGAGAGAACAGTGGATAGAGTAGGAAAGGGGGAGAGAGTGGGGAAAACATAATTACATTCACCTCAGTGCATTTTTTCCTTCAAAGCTTAAAAAGCAATCCATGTGCTCTTTTTGTCCTCTGATATCTTGACTTTTCACATGAATATGGCTCATATTAAGTCTGTTTTATAGAATAAAGACACTAACACCTGCTTAGATTTCAGTTTTTGCAGTGTAAATAACATTCTCACCCATGTAAGACCAACTTCCCGGAGTGTTTGCCTGTGTGTCTTCATGTCCTGTTGACCTGGTAAAGTCTCTGATCCTGGTCTTTAAATGAAGTTAGACCTTAAGAAAATTCATGGTGAACTGATGGCTCAACATAAATTGTTCCACATACGAGGTGCAAAGACACATGTGGTACAAATTCATTCATGTGTTTGTTGAAAACCTCAGCATGAAACCAAACCCAATAAATATATAAATAAATACTATAGAAGCCTTCAATGTTCAGAGAACTCTTCCCATAAGATTTGGAAGCCTGGCTTAAAGGATTTACTTCCATTCAGCCAGAGGAGCTTCACAGATGTTGGCCAATAAGAGCTGAATCACATAATTCCTCTTCATCCCAAAGGTGTTGGATTGAGGGGGGAGATCTTGGCTCCGTGTAGACCAGTTTATTACTTCTGGACCATAATAGAAAAACATTTTCTTTGTTTGGACCTGTCTGGTATTGTTTTTTTGAAATAACAAAAGATCTTCTTCTCTTGATTGCTGCCACTGAATCTGGAGCATAGTATTGTCTAAAGAGTTGAATACTTTGAATGAGATTTTATTTTGTAGCATTAAGATTGAAACTAAAACTGAAACAGAGAGAACTGATTTTTTTTAAACCATCAGTTACTAAAACACTAACTTCAGAACTATGTAACACATTTCAAATTTCCATCCGTTGAAATAGGCTGCATATAAATGGCTCAGACATTAAGAGAAGTTCATTTAGTGGTGCAACACTGATCTACTGAACAGTGAGCAGGTGGTTATGCAAAACAGAATCCCATCAATGTGGACAAGACGCTGCTTTGTAGAGTTGTTTCTCACCCTGATGGGATTCTACTTCACATTACCACCCACTCACTGGGGCAAACTTTTATAGGGCGCCCACTTCCAAGGCCAATTTACATACACTGACAAAAGAAAACAAAAAGCCATTTTTAAAAAATATTTTACACTTTCATTTCTAAGAGTACATTTACATTAGTGCAACGTGATTTGGAAAAATTGAGCAATCGCGATTATAATGAATAATATTAGTTTCTATGCTTTGTTATAAAGGAACACGAATAGATTATTAGTAGCTATGAAAAATATACTTCTCAATTAATGAACAAGTATTGTTTTTACTAGTACAGAGTTTTAAAGTGTAGCTGAAAAAAGCTTGTACAAAAGTATTTTCATTTGGGGCGCAGATGGCCTAGTGGATTAAGTTGCACACCATGAGGTTCGCCCTTGAGCGAAGGGCCCGGGTTCAAGTCCGACCTGCGGCCTGTTTCCTGTATTTCACTCCCCACTCTCTCCCCCTTTCCTACTCCTATCCACTGTCCTCTCCTATCCAATTAAAGGCATGAAAAGCCCAAAAAATAACTTAAAAAAAGACTTTTTATTGCACTGCAGCACTGATAAGCTTCATTTCAGTTTTAAATATTCTTTTTAAAAAATTGCTTTGTTTTAGTCTAGTTTGGTTTTATTATTTTCTATTACTTATTGTAAAAGCTGTCGCCTATTAACCCTGTATTTTCAATACACAGAAGTAATACAACCCCTATCGTTTTTTATTGGATTGTGGGCTGACATAATTCTTGCCCCCCTTCATAAGTCTGTGCCCTGGCACCCCGGTTTGAAAAGTCTGGACACGCCCCTGCTTGCAAGCACATTACCGTTACAGGTAAGTTATGTTGAAGTAAAGAGTTACTATCAAATGTAACAATCATCAGATAAAAAGTTAGAATAACCATCAGTGCAACTGGTAGATAACAGCAAGCACAAAACATTTATCTTTTTGACATTTCCCTTGTCCTTCTTGTCTTTTGCTCCTAGGTTCCCAAAGGCTTTGTTTGTTTGTTTATTAGATTTGTTTGATTATTTGTATTGTTTATCTACAGATTATGTTAAGCTACTCAAGGGGTACCAGGAGAGTCTTGGCCCTTAAAGAACCACATTACCACCGCTTTCAGTACACGTTGCAAGAATGTCTCTCTGTTTCTGTGGTTGGGCAGGTATCCAGTATAAGTACATCCAGTCTGCGTAATCTGTAATCAAAGGATAACTTCGCTTTGATGTGTTTTTGTTTGGACTTTAACGTGCTCTTTCCGTTGTGTCAGAGCTTCAGCTGCTGAGGATTTTAAGGGTTAACGACAGCAGGAAGGAAGCGCGACTCGATGAGGGATGGAACTTCTTTTAATGTGCATAACTAAGTCAGATCAGAGGCTGAGTGCCATCAGATGTAATGAAAATCTGAGTCTTGGGTGTGAAACGCAGGAAGTAAAAACCATTCAAATAATATCACTGAAAATAAGCAGGGTAGGTATGAAATTAGACTGCACAAAATGAGGTAACATATCAACATCAAACATCTGAAAAAGCATCATTTCGGGGATTATTACTCCCAGTATTTCAGCACAGGACTCCTTCCTAACTCACACTTCATGTTAATCAATTTAAGAGTGAAAAATATCTGCAGTGTCTCCATCTTGTTTATATCACACAGCTCTTTCTGAATGTCCCAAAACTGTTTAATAACCCAGCAATTATGCAACCTCATGAATCTTAAACTGTCAGTCTCTTGGTGCAGCATGAGGAAAATTATTACCACACACTTTTCCAGATTAGCAGTTAATGAGCTTGACAGTTTTCAAAGTTTTGGAGTGTTGCTAAAATACAACCCAAATTTCATCCTGGACTATGAATCTAAAAAGTAGCATCAACTGTAACTGTGTATGCATATCAGCTTTTTAATATACTATAAATATTCATTAGCACCTCCTCATGCTGCAGCAGACAGTTCAGGGTACAGATTCTGCTCCTGAAGAAAGAGAGAGAGGGCGTCTTACAAAGCGGGGAAATGGATTTTAAACAAAGGACACGCCTGCCTCTGAACTTTGATGAAACTTTTCGGCAGAGGAGGATGATTTTATTTTTCCAGAGGCCATACTGTAAGCGCATGCTGAAAAATTGCTCTGTCAGCAGTTAAAGTGAGGACCCAAAGTGCATATTACTTACAGTCTCTGTCTTTAAATGCAGTAATCTAGCCCAGCCAGAACACTGTCACCCCTCTTTCAGCTGTTTCAATATGGATATTCATTCAGCAGAATTATATTTTATGGGATAAATATATAACATGCTGAGTATTAGAGGAATTAACCGTGACCTTTCTTTAAGCTTAACCTTGTGTTTCCAAAAACGTATCATTTGTTCTGATTATGCTTCTGCAGTCTTGTATCACTCAGAATTATGTGACACATAGAAAACTGCTGAGAGTTGTGCGAATTCTTCCGAAACACTTCTCTCACTGTCTGTCTGAGTATTTGACTCAGATACAGAATCCACTGACATTGACTGTTGCCTGAAATCTGTGAAATGTAGGTTTAACATTCAGAATTTGTCTGTTTCTGTCAAGGTGGACATTGAAAAAATGGACTTCAATTTACAGTCAACACATATTTATTAAAATTTTAGTCAGCAAATTAAAATACTGTGGTAACATGGGTCTCAAAAAGGGTTGACAACGTACTTTCAAAGGCTGGACCCAAATGCAAACAGAGCTTCAGTTTAGTCAAGTAAACAGGCTCGTACATGACTAGCAACTTTAGGATTAGGAAGGTAGGTAGAACTTTTTCGAGAGCAGATTATGTTTAGGATAAGATATATTTTTGCTGCCACAGCACCAGATTATATAGGTTGCCATTTAAGTCAATGTGTCAACTCATACTGGATCTACTCTTTTGTGGTCCAGCTGCATCCCTGCTCTGGCAGGTCGCAGCAGATATGCAGCAATTCTATTTTTGCCAGATGCCAGAGCCATGACGCATTGAATCACCCCTGAACAGATCAAGCGGGACCACAAATTGTGCAAGGAAACCATCTAAAAAGAGCCTTTGGTGTTTGTTCAGCTGGCAATCTGCTGAATGTAAAATGGCAGACTTGCTTCCCATTCGTCTCACCACTTTCAAAGGCATTCAAAGTAACCGTCACAGTAACGGGTCGTCCACCAGCTTTATGGATCAGGTACATGGATTGAGGAAAAAGGAGGTGGCCACAACTGGTTGAGCTTGTAAATAAATCAAGGCACATGAGAATCATAAAAGTTGTATGTGCTATTGCAGTGGCGTGCACAGACATTTTGAAGGGCAAGGGCGAAAGAAAAAAGGCACATACAGTGTACTTTGGCTCCCAGTGAGCTACTTGGGCACATTTTGGCACCCAAAAGGGCACTTTATTATGTCCTGAGAGAACATTTTCTGTATTTCTGAGCCCACACAGCTACTTTAGCGCATGTTTCTGCACTCAACAGGGCACCTTAGTGTTCATTGGCATCCAAAAGGGATACTTTAGCTTGTGCTTTGGCTTCCAGGAGGACAGTTTATGACGTTTAAACTAGCCAAAGGGGCAGATAAGTGTGGTTTGCTAACCCGTACAGCACTCCAGTATTAGATTTGATGCACAAAATGTGTGCAAATATGTGACATGAGGTAACTAAATGAGACCATTCTACTTCCCATCACTAGTTTTTTATCATCTGACTGAAACTTCAGCTGCTTCTCACTGTATCCCATGTTTTCTGCTATGCCAAAGTAAGTTGACCTCATTGGTGCTTTGGCTGTGAGAACATGATGTGACTAAGCAAAAGCTTAAAAACAACAGTAGCACAGTGGATTTATATAAACCCAAAGTTCAGAGGAATCAGATCTTATAACTCACTATTTTTTTAAGCCAGATTAAGGCGAGGTCTGTTCTGTCGGGGTTCTGCCTTCGCAAAAGTAATCTCCTGCATTGTTTGGACTTCAATAAAACACAAACAATGCAATATTTACTGGGAAATAAATAAGGGCAGAATGAATCACACATTATGGACTTTAAGATTCACACAACGCAATGAGCAATGAGAAGCAGATTAACATAATCCAGTTTAGCTGAATAATACTGTTTTTTCAGCTTTTTAGGAAACCCAGAAACGAATCATACTGGTTGGCAGTTCAAAATGTAAATTCATGATTCAAGATGAGGTATTGATCTTGAGGGAAGAGGCCTGGTGACATGCATATGCTTCCTTTTAATATGGATGAATGTAAACAAACATTGTTGATGGAAAACATGGTGACAGACAGAAGTCAATAAGACCCTTTGATTAGACAAGAGCACCCCAAATAGAACTAGATTACCATCTAATTATCAAACTGAGAGTGAGACATCAATCCATGCACATGCACACGATCAGTTCTGATGCCACGATGTATTCGCTGACACATTATGCAAGACAAGGGGATGTTTATTTAGTTTGGAAGTAGTGTTGATTTGCAGCAAATGAAAAGCTTATTACAGCTTGATATGCATATGAGACCCAATGCAGCTGTAAAAGAAAGCATCTCTCAATAGCAACAACGATCCTACGTAAACTGGAGTCTTCACATATTCATATGTTTTTCTGTCTGTGCCAGGGATTGTTTATACAAAGATTAAAGTATGCTAATGCTGTGATACATGCATATCTACAGTATGACCCACATACATGTCAGTCTGCCATTAGGTCCACAAACAGAATTAACTACTTTTTTATATTCCCAATCACAGTTGTGCTTCTGTTCTATGAAGATGTCATTTCCTGCTATTCAAATTGGTACGGTATGAAATCAACCCCCCCTGACTTCACAATAGACCACATTTAAAGGTCTATTAAAGTTAACACTCTGCTATCAATGACTCCTGATGAAAGCTTCCTTGGCTTTTCTTTTTTTAATTGTGCCTTTGATAAGTAATTTGACTTACAGTTAATAACCTGGAGCAGTGTGGAAATGGAGGCCTCAGACAAGACGCAATCTGTGATACTCATGTTGCCCTAAAAATTCTTTTGTTTACCCTATTTTGATCCAAAAAAGCAGCAGTAAGGTCAAGTAAAATATTAAACTTGAAAGAAGACAGAGGAAAAGAGACCATTGAAAGGAGGTTTCAAGCCTAGGTTTTTGCAAATGAACTCCAACTCTGCAAATCAGATGAGTTTTAATTCCTGTTTGATCTGCGTATGTACTTCTACCAAAAATAAAAAATAAATAAAAAGCTCCTCAAAGTGTTAGCCAAGCTGAACCTGAGAGAGCTATGACATGTGCACCAATTCCAGAAACTAAATTATTCTTTGTTCAGTGTCAAACATTATATCACAGCATGACTCTGATTATAACTGCACGAAAAAACTTGATTCTAAATGGGGAAAACCTTACAAGAATATCTAATCTCCAACAATAAAATCATTTCAGCAAGGCCGAAGAAGTCGGTCAAATTTCACCTCTGCCTGTTGACAATGTGGCAAAACATTCGTCTCCATCTCAGAATGGTTGTAAGAGTCAGGAAGTGGTGGCAGTTACCAGGTACAGATAGAGAGCAGCCTGAGAAGAATATCTTTAAAAAGGGAAAAGGGTGGAAAAATGTTGTCCTGCAATCCAGCCAACCATGGCAGGGCTAGTGAGACTTTGTCAAAGTTGGTATTTGTTCCAAAGAAATCTAAAGCGGCAGTAAAGACTTTTTAATTTGGCATTGATTGCAGTGACACCTTTGGCTTGAATCAGCGGTATCACAGTGTCTGCACATACTTAAAAAGTCCATGTATCCAAAATTAAATGTCTTGAATTAAAGGATATTAAAGGACTAGTTAATGATACTTTTTTTTCTCATAGGACTTTTTGAGAAGGAGAAACTACTTTCTTCTAGCTGCTGATACAAATTGTTATCTGCATGCTAGCTAGCCAGTCTACTGCTATGGGTGAGTGTCGATTTGTTGAGGGTTGCCTGGACAACATTGGTTTGGATTGTATTAAGTCTTTAATTATTGTTTCTGGTCATGAATTTCATTCAAGTTGGCACTAAAATATTTTAAATTTGACTTGCACAGATACCCTGAGTATTTTCCAAGGCGAAAACTCTGTTTCCCATGACCACTATCACTCACTGTTGCAAGGATGTGACTCTTGGCGAGACGTGTGCTTTATTTGGAAGCAAATAAACAACCAGATTTTCTTTTTAACACTTCTTTGCCTCAGAAAAATTTCTCTTGGATTCAAGATATTTTTTTCTCTATTACCTGTGAAGACTCTGTAGACTCTGTGTTATGTGTATTGACTTCAATGCATGTGTTACATACATGCACACTGACCAAAGCCATTTTCAGCATGATTGGAGGAAGGTTAACATTCAGAAATGCTCCATCACTAAATGTTTCTAAAAGTTTTTTCTTTTAATTTTTAATTTGCCTGCCTTCAAAGTGCTGCACTAACTTATAATAAGTTCAGTTTGTTCTGTGCCAGTTTTGTAACTTTAGGAAGTTGCTAACTGAAATGAATTTTGTTCTGAAAGGACGTGTGGCCTGCAGACCAGGGACATACAGAACTTATGGATTGTTATATTAATGTTTATTCATTTGTTTTTTTGTCTATGAATACAGAATGGTACAATACAGAGCACACATTTAAACTTTGTACACTCAGTTTTTAGCGTAGTTTAGTGTCCAGAAGGTGAGCAGACATTGACCTTGGGAGCATGGTGTTGACTCATCCTTTTGGGTCAATGAGTTCAGTCCAAAACATTGTTTTGGATTAAAACTAATTCCCTTTCTGACCACCTCTGTTGTTTTCATTCAGTCCCAGTAGGGATACCGCATGGATCAATGAAAGGCCCGGGTACATTCTCAATCAGCACTATTTGGGCCTTGAATCTTTTCCCATTATTCATTGCAGAAAAGCTTTTCTTTGAGCTGTTTGGTATCATCTTGTGCATCCAACTGAACATGGTCCAGAGAGAGCACGGACAAGAAAAAAGCAAAGCAGAGAGTTATGTGAGGAGGTGGGAGAAAATAAATTGATAAACGTGATAAAAGTCAAGGCTACAAGACTTTCTCCACAGAGCGTGGTATTCCTCTGAGAACAGTGGTAAATATTTGTTAGAAGTCAAAATTCAATGGAGGTGAATCCAGCCTCCCAGGGTGAGGTGGCAAAAGCAGAACCGACCCTCCACTGAGCAGGAGGATAGCACAAATGATAGTGAGAGAACCACGGGAGTCTCACAGGAATACAGGCTGAACTTTGAGGTCAAAATATGTCAGTGTTTGATCCCAAGGTCGGTCACTTTGTGTGCTAAAGTGTGTTTCACTGAAGAAGACCCAGGATGGCTCTACTTTAAAAGGAAAACATTTTCCCTGTAGTAGACTGTTCTTTGAACCGATGGGTCAAAACTGATTTTTGGCGAGCCACAGAAAAAAGAATGAATAAGGCTTTTAAAGAAAATAGCACCACTTTTAAAGGTAAACATAGAGCCTGGTCATATTTGGAGGTTTTTATTTTTCCTGTGCCTCACTCAAGATGTGTTGGATCTCTTCAGAGCCCGGTTATACCCAAGAACATTCTGCCCTTTTTGAGAAAAACAACCTACCGGACAGAAGAAAGCTGTATGAATTGGAGTTCAAAAGTCCTTCAAAGGGATGATCCACCAAAACATTGGGTGTTATTCTGCTTCCATAAAGTGTCTTTATATAAGCCACAATCTGAGCAGGAAGCTGTAGTTTGGAGCTGTTCAGGCTTCACGGCACTTAAGCTGTTGTAGTATAGAGCAGTGATTCTCAACCTGTGGGTCGTGACCCTAGTGGGGGTTGCCAAATCATTTGACAAACTTTGACTAATATTAAATTAAAAACAAATATCAGGCAGGGTTGTCTGAGTTGTTTTCTGCCTCATTATTTTTTCCGAAATTTCTCTGATCCGAAATTCCAGTGTTTTACCTGAATGGTTTCAATAAGCAAAAGTTGACTAACTTGTTCATATTTTACTGCAAAAACTTAAATCTAAGCAAGTGTTAATGCTTTATTTTTAGAAAAAAAAATGTCTTTTTATTCTCAATATGAGCCACGTTCAAGTGACATTTCAAGTTATTTTAAGACCAAAATGACATCTAAATTTCTTGAAACAAGGTAAAACAAAAAATGTATTAAGACATTCAAATTTCAAGAAACTTAAAGAGAAAATGATCCCACCCCATTGTAGATATTTTTTACTTCCTACAAGCAATTCAGACATTATTTTTGTCTTTGAATAACTTGGAAAAAATGGAAAAACAAAAGTATTGACTTGTTCTTTTTCACGCTCGACAACATAAACGTTCAGAAACAAACTCGGGCTGTGTTTCTCCCCTCTCTCTTGTTAAAATTTTCATTAGAATGAGTTGATTTGTGCTTTCTTAAATAAAAATGAAAAAGAAATCCTGGGAGTCCCAGATACCAGTGCATGTTAAATCAGGGGTCATGACTCAGACAGGTTGAGAACGGCTGGTATAGAAGACCAGAACACTGAAAACCAGATTCTGATTTTGAGGTAAAGGTTTGATTTCTGATGCTACTCTTCCTGTATTGTCTTCAGTTTTTAACATCGACTTGCTTGCAGCTGGTGTCTTGCCCAGACATGTTCTGGAGATAATTTCCAAGTAGGTCTTGTGATCAGTGTTGCCAACTTTGCTGCAAATTCGCTATATTTAGTGAGCATCCACAACCGTGAGGAACTTCTTCTGGTGTTTTTGTTTATGTGAAAGCTTGTTAGGAGATTTATCTGGAGAATCAAAAGCGTAACGCATGACGTCAGTGCAGCGCTACACAATGTACCCCGCAAATAAATGCAGCGAAGAAGACGTTAGTGGCATTGTAAACAAAGAGCAATGATGGAGGACATCAAGTAACTCTTCTATTTTGCGATCACCATGTGGCTCTTTATTCCATAACGCAATGAAGCTTTTTTTCAGGAAAGGCTGCGTGCGGGGTTGTGTGTTGTTCTTTATTACCGCTGTCGCGCCGGAAGTTACCGATCTTTTGACCAATCAACGTACTGCAGGGATTATAGCCCCACCCCTGGGGCCGGTTTGGTACGGCTTGGCACCCCAACGGAAGGGTACTGAAAAGTGGAGCGGTACAGGTCGCTTGTTAGGGAACCCGTCACAGTTTTAGTCTATGGAAACGCCACAAAATGCGCCGAACCGATCCGCTTGGTGGAAACAAGGCTAAAGGCACAGCTTTCCTGACTGGCCAGTGTTGTGACCAGATTCAAAGCCTGGCTCATGTCCACTATGGCTCCCGTTGATGATATACACTCACCTCCCACTTTATTCGGTCCACCTTGCTAGTACCAGGTTGAACCCCCTTTTGCCTTCAGAACTGCCTTAATCCTGCGTGGCATAGATTCAACTAGGTGCTGGAAACATTCTTCAGAGAGTTTGGTCCACATTGACATGATAGCATCACGCAGTTGCTGCAGATTTGTCAGCTGCACATCCATGATGCCAATCTCCCGTTCCACCACATCCCAAAGTTTATCTATTGGATTGAGATCTGGTGACTGTGGAGGCCATTTGAGTACAGTGACCTCATTGTCATGTTCAAGAAACCAGTCTGAGATGATTCCAGCTTTATGACATGGTGCGTTATCCTGCTGGAAGAAGCCGTCAGAAGATGGATACACTTTGGTCATAAAGGGATGGACATGGTCAGCAACAATACTCAGGTAGGCTGTGGGCTTTAAACAATGCTCAATTGGTACTAAGGGGCCCAAAGTGTGCCAAGAAATTATCCCCCACACCATTACACCGCCACCAGCCTAAACCGTTGCTAAAAGGCAGGATGGGTCCTCTCTTTCATGTTATTCACACTAAATTCTGACCCTACCATCTGAACGTTGCAGCAGAAATCGAGACTCATCAGACCAGGCAACGTTTTTCCAATTTTCTATTGTCCAACTTTAGTGAGCTTGTGCAAACAGTAGCCTCAGTTTCCTGTTATAAGCTGACAGGAGACATCTGGTGTGGTCTTCTGCTGCTGCTGTAGCTCATCGGCCTCAAGGTTCAACACTTTGTGCGTTCAGAGATGATCTTCTGCAGACCTCGGTTGTAACGAGTGGTTATTAGAGTTACTGTTGCCTTTCTATCAGCTCGAACCAGTCCGGCCATCCTCCTCTGACCTCTGGCACCAACAAGACATTTTCAGAACTGCCGCTCACTGAATATTTTCTCTTTTTGGGACCATTCTCTGTAAACCCTAGAGATGGTGAAAATACCAGTAGATCAGCAGTTTCTGAAACACTCAGACCACACCGTCTGGCACCGACAACCATGCCACGTTCAAAGTCACTTAAATCACCTTTCTTCCCCATTCTGAACTGTGTTTTTTTTTTCAACAGATGGGCCACAAGGGATGTTGACCACCCTCCCTGCCCCCCTCCTGCACACCACTGTATCTAATCACAAATCATTCTCAAAATACACACAATCTGCACATCCTGTATCTTTTTATTAATCTCAGACTTTGCATTAGTGTTTATGTTCTTAGTATTAATTGATGTTGACTCTCAGACAACAATAATTATGTAGAAGAGCTTCAACAGATCTGTAATAAACAAAAAGAAAAGACTTTCTCCTGGTAAATATGCCGCTTGTTAACAAAATGAGGAGCTTTCTGCATCTTCTATTTGTTTCAATGTTTTTTTTTTCTCCCTCTTTTGGTTTGCCTGTTCCTAATGAAGCAACTCTGACTCTCCAATATGAAGTGAAGCTTGATCGCCCACTGTACATATCACAATTTGTTTGTCAGTATGTTGGGTAATTTGCTCTGATAAACAAAGAAAATTTCATTTCGCTGATGAATGTTTTAGTTGCGCTCAGATTGAGCGAGCAGAGCTGCATTGTGCATGAAAGATTTAGAATTAATTACGTTCAGAGAAGTCGACCCTGTGCACACAGCGGTGGAGTTAAAACGAGGAAGAGAGACAGGGAGGGTGGTCGTCGGATTTTTTTTATTTTTCTTTCAAATTGTAGCTTCCGAGTTATCTCCTGCCGCTCTAGGGGAGCAGACAGGATACTATGTGGTCTGGTCCGTTGTCTTATACCACTTTGTTCACCAGAAAGCAAACAGACAAGTAATTGGTTCCATTTGAAGTTGAACACGAGGGAATGTGGGGAGCGAGTTTCTCTTTGACTGTTAGCACAACAGATGTCAGGTTGCATGTGGCTAAATTTACTCTTCGGGGGTTTGTTATTTCCTTGGATATTGATTCCTCCCCACGTGCCTTGTGACTGAGGAGCCGCTTTTTATTTTCACTTTAGGGCCCCATCACAAACCGCGTGTCGCTGGATGCACTGTTGGTGCTCGGATTGCTTTAATTTGTTTCTTTCATCACCGCTAATCACTTTACATGGTGTCATGGTCAGTCAGAACCAAGCTGATATTTTTCCTCAGTCTTATAGACTTAAAAAGCTTGTGATACACTCCCAACTTTCTTCAATTTGAGTCATCCTAATCCCTCACTAATCACTGTTTATGGATGTACGGGCTGCTGCAGACAAGAGCCGAAAGCTGGCACCAGCTGCTTCTTTAGACACCTGTCAGATCTGTTTCAACCTCTGATCTGTATTCATTTGAAGGCCTTAATACCAGCTGAGACATATCTCAAGAAGCTTGTTTGTGCAGCTCCCTCTGCATCTCATTGCAGGAGAGGATGCACATTCATCATTGTTATAAAACCAACGTTTTCAACCCTTTTTTTTTTATATAAGCCTGGAATCGAATGAGGCTGTACGTTTTATTTACGCTGTGCTAATGTGAAGAAAAAAAGTGATTTCCTGGAGAAAAGCTTTGCATCATGGAGTCAAGTTGCTTTGAAAATTGCTTGATGTCCACACTTGGTGTCTTTTCTTCACTCAGAGATGAGTTTTTTTTTTTTTTCTCCATTTTACGACCACTCTAAGGTGTCTGCTCTCAGATCAAGTTATGATAGCTGTTTTCCTCTCCTCATGTGGTGGAGGATAACACCCTCTTAGGTGTCTACTTGACACAAAGGCACTGGTGAGAGCTCTTTGCCTCCGAGGAGACCATTATTTATTTGACATCACAAGACCTCTGAGGTTATTACCTTGTTTTTACCACAGCCTCTTTTCAAAGATAAAAAAAAAAAAAAAAATCACCCACATATCTTGAGATAATCAGCTCTTTGTTTTCTTTGTCTATGCCTTTATTCTCGGCCAAACTGTGTTACTGTTACACAGGATAAATGGAGTCTCAGTGTGTGTTAAGCTCATAGGACTTTGTTAAGAAAATAAATGCAGCATTTATGTGGCTGAATGAGCCTGTTGTTTGGTCTAACATGCAAAACAAGCAATTAGTTTTTGCACTGGTGTAATTTGTTTAGTACTTAAGGGGGGAATTTTGGTGAAAATTGGCAGCAGAGTGAAAAATGCATTAATTCTTTTTGCATAATTAGAAACTTTGCAACTTTTGCTCTAGTTTACCTGATACAATGAGGCTTAAAAGTACTGATTATAACAGTGTTCAATTTTTGGTGGTGTTGACATTTTCGTATTACTAAGCAAAATACTTGATAACAGTTAAAAACAAGAAAAAAGCCAGAGACAACAAGACAGAAAAACATCATATCACATCGGTCTACATCGCTACCATTATGTTCACAATGTTTGAATCCAATCTCTTGCAGTTCAGTGTGTATAGTAGCATATTAGCATGGTGCTGTTTGACTATTGGCTCAAATGAAAATGTTAGGTCTTTTAAAACTGACCTGCAAGAGACAGAAAGGGAAAAGCATGGAAACGTTACCGTCATATTTGAAGCTTTGGGACAATTTTTTCGTAAAGCTATCAATTCATTTTATATCGGTAACCCTTTATTGCTGAACGCATCATATTTGATACAAGAGGCCCCCTTCGTTTATCACACCGCTATGAATGGATGAAGTTGTATTTACGTTCTTTTCTGGATAGTCGCTCTTGTGAAATCATCCTCACACTTTTTAGGAATAACATTGCAAGTTTTTAAGAAGCTGCAGCTAGAACTATGTTTGATTTGTGACTTTTTATTTTTAAATAAGTATTTTCTGCATTGAAAGACTGCACATTTACAAAAAAAGTTGCCAAAACAGCAACATTTCATAAACAAATTGGTGGAAAAGTGAAGCAATCTTTTTTTTTTTTTTTTTTTTTCAAATTTTAACCCTCTGATGCATGAATCATGAAAGTCAGTGTCAGGATTTTTCCCTTGAGTGTTTTTATTTGTCTTAAAGCATGAAAAAAGTTTTCCAATTTTTTGTTTTTCAAATATTTGTAACTGAGCATTCAACATAAAACAGAGTAAACTTCATGTAAATATAACTTTTTTTTTTTGTTTGACCTCTTTCCCTTTTTTTCTTTTGGTAATTTCATGAATAATCTTTTTTTGATGCTTTGCGAAACATTTTAACTCTCTTTCATCCATTTTATCACTGAATAATTTATAGTTGTTACGCTGTTTTACCCTCAAATGTTTGTCTATAAATTTTATTAAAATATAAATATATTTGAAAAAAGAATTGAAAACATTTTTTTCAGGCCCTAAGAAGAATAAAATTATCCTGACACAGGCTAATATGAATGTCCACCACATGAACCATTGAAATTAGGAGTAAATAACTTTTAGATAGGTGTCCACTGTAGTGACCACTATGCACCACAGGGTAAAGTTAACTTCTAAGTTACGAAAAAAGTTAGAACTTTCTGGATACTTCTTGATGAGTGAGCTTCACTTGGCATCTCATTGTCATTGTTAATTCTCTCCATTTTTTTTAACATTCAGATAATTTGTCTTGTCTCATCCTGTCTGGATTCTATTCTGCATAACCACCAACCAACTCTACATTATCCATTGCTTGTCCAAAAAAGTATGAATTATATTGATTTAAACCCCTGTTGAAAAGTATGTCTAAGTATTTATCAACTTCACTTTGGATGGATATTTCTTTCACCTGTGACATATGAATAAAATAATTTCATAGAGCTAGTAATATGACGCAGCCTGGCTAAATCAGGTACATATTTCAACACAACCTCTTTTCTTTTTGCTTGTGCACCTGTTTGTGTTAGAAACTCACTTTTCTCTTAATCTGTTCTAATTAACCTCCGCATATAAAACAGGTTGGTTGATCAACAGGAAACTTGAAGCGTCTCAGGCCAAGAGCAGTGGAGCTTTAAACTCTAAAAGGTCTTAAACTGTCAGGAGACAGCTGGAAGCAGCCATGGTGCACTTTTTCTGGGTCTTGCTGAAATTACTTATACTGCGGGGTTCACCAGGCTCTGTTGGGTACGTGAACTTTTGTCTGGCCTTTCAGAGCGGCCCCTTGAGCTTCTCAAAGTAGAGGCTCTTACTCTACTTTTTCCATTGTTGTTCGTAGAAAAGAGTAGAATTAGGATAGAAATAGAAAATTGGAAAATAACTTCAAGTACAGAGAACAAGTTGATTACAATAATAAACAACAAACAATAGGAACAGAGATGATATCTGAATGAGTTTTAAAACTTTTGTTTGCTAAACTATCATTATTGTTATTATAAAGGGTCGTAATATTAGTATTATTAGTATTATTCTTATTTCATGGATATCCAGTTTCATATAGCTTTGGTACAGAGAAAAAAAATTTTCACCCAGAATCTTTTATAGGAGATTTTGCCAGTTTTCTCAAGATACGTTAATTTCAGTTGTTTTTCTCAAAGGAACAACTTTATTTTCAAGGATTCAAGGAGTTTTATTGTCATTCAACACATGTAAAACATGGGTGGAACGAAATTTGGTTACCCTGGTATCGGGGCAAGCCCAATTGTAAGAAATGAGAATAAATAAATATATACAAATATACGAAGAAAAAAAAAAGAATAAAAGAAGAACACAATCAACTAGCCTTTGTAATAAATAGATATAATAATAATAATAATAATAATAATAATAATAATAATAATAATAATAATAATAATAATAATAATCTTCTCATTATCTTGAAAAAAACAAGCTTGTTTTCTCTGAGTAATGGGATAATTTCTTATGCCACTCATTCTTCAATGCAACCGCAGTCACATTTAACAGGCTTTAAATTCTGTTGCAAACATAGACCAAGTATTACGGGGCCGTGTCTGTGTGCACTGGAAATTTGGGTTCGATCTGCAAATGACTGCTGTTTAAAAACATGTGAATGGAAATCTTTTTTTTCTGTCTTGACAATCAATTTTGAAATCCATCAAAATGCATCAGAAAATTGATTTGCAATTAAATGTCAGACAATTTGACAGTAGAATTATTGATTTAGTGCACTCAAAATTCAGGCATCTGAAGCCCAATCAATAAAATAGCAGAGAGCGGCTCTGTTTTCCGAGATAATATCATTAATATCATAAAGTCATTGCCTTTCAGGGCTTCTGTACATTGGTACCTCATTGCTCTAAAATTAAAGGCCAGGTTTGCATCTCTGCTAAATAAGTTTTAGTATTGCAAAAGACAGGCAGGGGGGTTTATTTCTGCTTATTTCAGGGAAAATGTAATCCAATGCAGGTTAACTCGCTTCTTATTGAAACTCTCTTCAAAATAGTTGGTGAAGACAAAAGGATTTTTGATATGTAAGCAAAGTCCACAAGCATAAAAATCACCCTTTTTATAAGCATTTTCTGAAGCCAGTGTAAAAAAAAAAAAAAAAAAAGTAAGGGAGGGAGATTTAATAAAAGAGATGAAGAAAACAATATACAAAACTAATGAAAACTGTCTTTCCAATCTGAATTCAAAGAGTAAATCTTAAGTCAATTTAGCCAGATCTGGTAGAAGTATATTTATATATTTATGTCTGAAAGAAGCTCTCTCTACAGTTTGCAGTAGAGGATAGCCTTGGATAAGTCACAAACGTCACGTCTCTCCCAGGAGATGCTCACAGCCCATTGGCACACATTTCACACAGCTGACCTCCAACCTGAGAGGAAGTCTGCAGCCAGGAAAGGACATCAGGACAAAGACAGAGGCAGAATCAGACCTCTTTCAGCTAATTGCGCTACCTTCAGCAGCAGCGGCATCCACACCGGGCTCCCTCCTGTGTCCCTCTTGACTGATGTGCTGAGAATTAGATTCTGTCACTTAAAGACTCACCAGGGCAACAACCTGGAGACTTTTTTACCCAGCTGAGACAGGGGACCGCCCCCGTGCTATTTGGCGAGTGACAATGAGGTTGCGTTTAGTCTCTGCCCGTTGTAATAACTGTGTCTTCTATAGACACTGACAAACGCTGGGGACAATAGAGAACACATTTATGCATGGAAGGTGCATTTGAAATTGTAAACCAGAAGAAAAGTTAAATTTAAAAACTCAAACCTTTCACAAGAAAAGGTCAGAGAAGTTAAAAGCTGTTCTCACATTAGGAAAAATGTCTGTCTCTCACATAAAATTTAACCAGAGAATTGAGAATATAATGCATAAAGGAGAAAGAAGTTAGGGAGAAGAAAGCGCCGCAGCCCAAAGGAGGACGGAGGATTGGGTGCTTCTCAGACCGAAGAGGTCAAATGGACAGGGAGCGGATAAAGAATTCACTTACATATGAAGCAGTAATGGAAATGTTTCTGATTACTGTAGCGGAACGAGTCTGGACCCTTTCAGCAGCCTGACATTTCATTTCCCTCACTAAAAGTCTGAATGTTTTTTTAATTTCTCAAGTGTTCTGGCGTGACAATTGCTCAGGAAGTTTCTTTTAAAACATAGATTTATTTATTTATTTATATTTCACACATACCTGAGTCACTGCTGTCATTTTCAATAGCATAGAGCAGTGATTCCCAACCTGTGGGCTGTGGCCCCCTGATGGGCCGTGAAGGCATTGCAAGTGGGCCGCCAAATCATTTCCAAAAAATTATAATTTTTGTGGTAAGCTGTTTTACAAAGATATGAGTATACAGAGCAATGTTTGAAATGTTAAAAATCATTAACAGTTTTAAGAATATTAAAAATGTAAACGTATTCATATTTAATTAACCCTTTAGTTCCAAATGGCCCGCCGGCGGGCCCTTTGGCATCAGTCTGGTGGTGTTTCAGCTGCATTTACTCTGAAGTGGAAAAAAACATGAAATTTTCTGAAACTAGAGACTTTAATCTTTCAAATGAGGTGCCACTGTTGAATTTTGACCCTATATTTCTTCAGGTAAAAGCTCGATGGTGTATAGGCCAGAATTGAGTGGGAACTAAAGGGCTAGAAAAAAAAAAATCCCTTAAGAAGGCATGTTAAAGCCCAATATGTCACAATAACCGGAAATGTTATTATACCCAAAATGTAAAAAAATAGTGTTCAGCCTGAAACGTAATAACTGCAAAAAGTAAAAGTTATCACTTCTTGATATCAGCATCTGTTACACCATTGACTTATTATATTTTGTGTTTTCTCACTTCTTTTTTCTTAACATATCTGGCTCAGCACATTTGTCACATTATCGACCAGTTACTACATTTTGGGTAGTCTTTGCACTGTTTTTATGACATTTTTTTGTTACAACTTGGGCTCTAACTAGGCATTATATGTTATATAGCCTCCATGTTTATGGGGTCGAAGGCTAGTTGGAGGTGGGCCATGTGATGGAAAAGGTTGGCATAGAGAGTTTATTTGAACCAGAACAAATGCATCAAACTTCTGACTCTGAGAAAAGAGCTCAGAGGATTTGTGAATGAATGCTATCTACATGTTTTCACTGCACATCAGCGTAAGTTTATGGAAATACTAATACAGGCTTTACATGCATAAGCACATGTCACTATTTCCAACCACTGAGGACCAGACAAGGATCCTCGATGTAGAATTACACAATAAAATCCTCTTGTGTGAAGAGGAAAGAGCAGGGTTATATCTGCTCTACATGCTGCACAGGCCTTAAGAGATCACAACGCTTGCTGAGCATTAATATTCCTCTTTCTGCATCAGTGCTCAAAACCTACAGTGCAGATTAACAGCTACAGCGTCATCAAACCTTACCCTAAGTGCACCAATGTTCTAAAAGTTTCTATTCGTTTCATTGAAGTGATGCATTTTATAGCCACAGAAATAAGTGATAAGTATTCATTGTTATGGCAAAACATCACAAATCTATCATCAATGGTTATCTATCCAATATAAAGGGAGGTTAGAATTACATCTGTCAAGAGTTAAAAAGGCAGCTCAGCCTGGGCAGAGAGCAGCTCATCCATCCTTCTCAGGGGTATTGAACTCACACATTAACAAGATTTATTTGTTGGGAACAGGTCTAAGTTTAGGTGAGTCTACCAAAAGGTAAAATTGACTGTCACAGAGATGCACTGATGGTTGCACCTTTTCAAATCATCCATAAAAAACAAAATGCAGATGATAAATTCATTCTATGGGTCCCTTTTAGATTTGGAATAAAGCAGTTTCAAAGTGATCAAGAAAAAGTCTCACTTTTATATTAATGCATAATCATAATGTGCAATGTAAAATGGGATCATCAGTGCTAAAATAGGTTATTTATATTTTGATAGCTTATGTTATCATTATGATTTCAAAAGGAGTAACCACAGTTGTCTGTCCATAAATGGCTGCACCTAACTACAAACCATGAGTGAAAGAAGAAGGCCAAGAATTCATAAAATCTTTCAATTGTAGCTGCAATTGTATGTAACATAGGCAGCTATTGGTAATGTGGCCTAAACTATTTCTAACAGGAAGCCTGTGTGAGCATGTTGCTGTTGTTAACTGTCACAGGGGCAGCTAACATGTATTGTAGCTAGGGATGCACGATATTGGATTTTGGGCCAATATTTTAGCAGATAACTGTCATGGATATTTTTTTCTGCACATCAAATTGCAGAAATCATCAACTTTCTTCTGTTTTGGAATTAGTAGACAGTAATATGGTGCATACTCTTCTCACATTTGTTATATAACATTCATTTTCTGTGGAAAATAATACACTTACCGAACAACTTAATGCTGTCCTGGAGTCAATCATGACAAAATCTACAACCAGGGACAATTTGGCCAGTTTCACAACTGACATAGTGAAGAAACAATCTCAGTTCGTGTTGCAATGTGCATGTTTTCTTCACATATGGCCCTCAAGTCTGGCATTTAGTCAAGTAAGCAGAAACCCATTATATTGACCGATAATATGCTGATATCTGACTCTTTTTAAATCTCTCTTTTAGAACTTGTTTAACACTGACTGAAGGGTGAATGCAGAATGTTATCAGAAAATACCAGAGGTAAATTGCCACTCATCAGCCTAGAAGCTGCACATGAGTCGTACTTGGACGTTCCAACATGACCATGATCCAAAAAAAACAAGGCTGAGTCGACCTGCCATTGGCTACAGCAGAATAAAATGAAGGTTCTGGAGTGACCATCTCAGTCTTCTGACCTTGACATCATCGATCCAGTGGGGGGAGACCTCAAACGTGCAGTTCATGCAAGACAGCTCAATAATTTACAGGACCTGGAGGCTTTTTGCCAAGAAGACTGGGCAGTTTCACCCTCTGAGATAATAAAGACCCTCATCCACAATGACCACAAAAAAAATTACGCTGTCATTGATATTGAAAACCGTGGTATGTAAACTCTTGAACAGGGTCATTTTGGTACTTTCTGTTGTCATTATGATTTAAAAAGAGTAAACACAGCTGTTTGTTAATAAATGTCCTCACCCAACCACAAACAATGGGTGATAGAAAGGTTTCACAACTGTATATGTAGCTCTATCTCACTGGAATACATGCATCTAGTGTTTGTTTTCCTAATTGGAATTACCTGGCAGCTAGAACATGTAGCACATGTCTGTAGCTCTATCTAACCATAAAAGAGGCAGTTAGGGTAGTTTTAGTTGTAACTATCTGCAACAGAAGCATCTGTGACTTGTGCATGTATGTATATCATTGTAATAGAGGCAACGAGTGTGTGAAGTTAGCTCTTTGTAGAAAGGTCAGCCAGTGTTTGTGTGAGCTGTCTCTTCTGTCTGTTGTTTTTATTCTAAGCTAAGTTTATTTCAGATATCACTGAGTGTTACACCTATTCATTTAGTTAGTAATGATCAATCGTACTTGAGTTGCCAGAAAAGAAGGTCAGAAATGTCCTGGACAGTGTGATGGCACTTGAGTGGTTGAAACATTGAAAGGTTCTGGGATAGAAAAGAAAGTTAATGCAGTGGTGGTGCGCCAGGAGGTTGGATGGGGGTTCTGTATCAGAGGAACAGGATGAATAGTTATTTTGACCTACACTCCAAAGGGGTCAGAAAGCTTAGAGACAGCAGAGAGGAGGATGGTGCCCCTGTGTCTGGCGAAATAAAAAATGTACTGCCTTAAAGTCTTGTCTTTTCAAGGAGACTGAGATGGATGAATTTCACAAGTATATTTTTTTTGCTTGAGAATTGAAAGATCTGATCAGGCCAGCTTATATAAAGCAATAAAAGAAGTACTGGTAAAAGCTTAAAAAAACGTCCTTTTCAGGCTGCTGGCACTTACAGTACAGTGAATCCTATAAGCCTCTTTAAAGAGTTGCACAAACCTGCCATTTGATAACACATTTCGTGATTAATGGACTATGAAAGTATCCATTCATTTGACAACATTTTATACTAAGCCAACAATATCTTTCCAGCATTAAAAAACATGAAAGGTGAAGTAAATACAGGGCTAAAGGTGGCCTAATTAATACTGCTCTGTGCTGCTTTCAAGAAGTGGTGACAGCTCTGTAACCACAAAATGGGCTCAGGGAACAGCAACAAATCCCTCAACACTTTTTTTTTCCTCTGGTATGGGCTGTGGATAAACAAGGGGACTTGTTTTTTTTTTTTTTACTTTCATTCGTCATGGCCACCCACACATTGGCTATAAGACACACAAGGTCCTGACTGAAAGATATGAACATTATGAGATATTACGCTTCAGTAGGGAATGTATGTCTCAACACATTTCTGTTAGCATTTAGTTCTGTGGCACAAAATGACTCATGTAAAATTCAAAATCTTTTTAATTCAGACAACACGGAGCCAGAAGTCAGGGTTGTCCATCAGTGTTGTTGTATTATAAACACTGTTGATAAAAAATACTCCCTCAGCTTTTGTTGTAATAGACTTAACTTGATACAAACAAAGCTAGAAAGTGTTACATTAAATGTATCTTTAATTTAAAAGCTCTGTGGTACAGATACTACTTAATCAACGAGGCTGAGATGCTGATAAGAGCAGTCAAATATTGAGGTGAATATTTGCAGAACAACTCACTAAACTTTCCTCCTGTAAGTAAACACCACATGGATTATCTCAAGTCTTTAGGGTGTGGGTACAACTGAGGATGCACTTCATAAACAAATATTTGTTAACAACATTTAATTAAGCCTGTGACAAGATCCAGATTAGTTTTGGGCCTCTGATTCTTTTCCAACCCGGTGACTTGTTTTCTCCACAGTGCACTGATCATAAATCTAAAACAACAAAAAACAACAAAAAAAAAGAAAAATCAACTCTGCGTCTCAAGGAAAGCAAAAGCTCCTGGCCATCGAGGTGCCACGGAGCTCAGCAAGAAGTAGTCAGTGTTCAGACCGCTCTCATATTCTTTCGGCTGGCTCCAAGGTAATGAAAACTCAGAGGACATGGGGAGAAGCCCCCCTGAGCGTAAACACATTGCATAATAGGCACTTCCTTCAAAATGCTAACAGCCCCAGAAAAGGTCTTACCATTTCAGAGATTTGACGCATATAAGCCGGGGTGGAATTCAGAGAAAGGAAAACAACATTTCTCCACATATTGACAGAATGGTCTTACAGTGGCTAACAAGACAAATCAGGTTTTGTATGTTGGTTTGTTTTTCTTAAAATGCTTCTGTAGAAAAACTGTACCAGCTCAAAAGACTGTTTCTGTTGTAGTCAAATGACTGAACAGGACAAGGTGAAAACTAACATTTAAACTTTAAATTCAGCTTTTTTGCAATATTTGTTTGTCGCATTACATGGAGAAAGACGTTTTTTACAAAACAATCATGAGCCACCCAAGTTGATCCACCCATGAACATACAATAACAATGTTTTATAGTGATGCCATCAATTTTGACTACACCTAAATTTCTTAAATGGAGGTCAATGGTTTGCAGTAATTAAAGCAGTTCTTGGCAGACGGTTATAGCAGAGTATATAGTGACTTGGTGCAGGGAATTGGTCTGAAAAGCTGGGGAGGTGTTAGTGTAATTTTCTGAGCGCTGTCGAGGTGCCCTTGAGCAAGGCACTGAACCCCCAACTGTTCAGTGTTGACTCTGCTGTCTCAGCATGAAAACATTTGACTATATTTCAAAATGAAATGCCCTGTGTTGAGGTCTGATCGTATTTGACTTAACTACAACAACAAACTATCAGATTAAGTGGATTCAGGCATTTTGAAACAGCAACTATTGGGTGAAGACTAGAAAATGCTCTCTTTAAGTACTGGTATTTTTACCATTTACCGTGCTTGTATAAGCTAAGTGTAATTCCTCTATTCACCTACAAAATAAACGAGATTTTGTTACTTATTCTAGCTCGTTTACCAGGTAGCTACCTGTTGCTAGGTGACAGAAGCAGCAGTAAAGGATGCTACAGAAGGGCAGTAAAGGTTGGTAATGTCAGGTGTGAATCCACTAGAGACCAGAACATCTCATTTCACCTCAGCCTAACTGGTGCAGACTATGAAGGCTCATTCATTTTTTATGGAGCTGTATTCCAATCAAGGGAGTATCAGTCATTTCATTCAAGCAATATTTAAATACCACAATATTAAGCCTGCTCTGCTGAATAATTGCTCTACTAAGTGACATGAAGTTGAATTTAAAACACATGCTTGCATGTTGGAGAACTGCTGTTTTACTGCACTGAATGTAATTTAATGACTTATCTTGATATACACACACCCCTGGGGCATGTTAAACTGTTATATGCTTTAAGTAATTACTTTGGTGAAAATGGCATACATTTAAAGCAAAGTTTAAATCACAGCTCACTGATAATTTACATTATAATTAAACTGAGCTTAAATGTAGACACAGCTGCTGCTACATTTAATCTAAACATCAACACAGCTGGCTGCAACATGTTACACCATCTTATTTAAAGAGGACGACAGAAATTTATGCCTCTTACTCCAGACTTTGTGGTTGTATTCTGATTAAATATGTACATATACAGTTTTGCCCAAAAGTTTACACCCCCCAGCAGAATTTCTGATTTTTTTTTCTTTTTCTCAGAAAATATGAATGATTCTGCTGGAGGGGGTATAAACTTTTAGGCACAACTGTATATACTTCAGCACAAATGGCTATTCAGTTTCAAGATCTTTTAACATCAGAAGATAAAATAAGACTCGGTTTTCAACTTTAATATTCTCCACTTTCAGGGCACATATTCTTTTGAAGAACCTAAATATAATTTTTTTTACAAATTGATGAGAGCACTTAACGATGATGACACATCGCCCCCGCCCTTAATTTGATGGGTGAGGGTGATGAAACATCTTCAGTGTACGAGTGCAACATCCTTGACCGCTTTCTGTTGCATTAACAAGGAAGAACACTTGTTCCATACCAAATTCACGGTTCATTAACAGGGACTGCCGGTCCCTCTGGTGTTTCCTCCTGTCCTCAGGAAATTCCTCTGTCTCAGTTGAATGGTAGACTTACTACTATCTCCAACTAGCAGGCATGCACTGTGTGCCCTGGCTCTTTGTCAAATCCATACAGAGAGCCTCTTGGTTTAAGTAATGAGAGTGGTGATTGAATATTTAAGCACCTAATTAAATTCCCTCTTTACATGGTGGGGGTGTGCGGCAACTTGGTGGCACTTGTGCTTGAGTAGCGTGCTGCGTTTGAGTGCTTGTGGTTGGGAAATGGACGATTCTGCTCTCAACAATGAACATGACATTAAGGATTATGAGGGGCTATAAAAAAAAGGGGATTGGGAGGATTTACAGTCATTGTGACTATTGTAGTTATCCTGGCACAAAAACACACACCCACGCTCAAAACTTCACTCAACCACTTTAAACAGTAAATACTTTAAATAAAAGCTTAAGTTACTTATTCTTAATTTGCAGGTAGAAGAACAGTTCACCTTTTAGGGCCCTGCTGAAACAACAAATAAGGTGTGTAAAATGAGGATTTTTTGGGTGGCCAAATTCTGAAAACAAAAACAAAAGGGACCTCTTGGAGATACTGAAATACCCAGAGATAATCAGAGGTGACATAGTAACTTCTTAACCCAAACATTTGTTCAAAAATTACACCTTTTCTGTTTGAAGGGAAAAATTTCTATATCGTAAACATAAAAAAAATGTTTAGAAGCTTATTTCTGCCAGTTGAGAAATACAGGAAAAAGGAAAAACTGGCTTGGTAAATTATTCTTTTTCTTTATTTATTGTTTTTTGAGCCACATCATGTCAAAATTTTGAGATAAAAGTCAAGTTGATGAGCTAAAAAGTCACATTTTCTACTATTTATCTGAAAATTTCAACTTTTTTCCTCATCAATTTTCACTTTAAAACCTCATTGACTTTATTGTTTCAAATTTCGACTTATAATCTAAATATTTTGACTTTTTTTTCTTATAATTTTGACTTTAAGATATCAAATTGAATTTTCCTTTCAAAGCTATGACTTTCCATCTCAAAATTCTACGTTTGAATCTTGCTTAACTTTTCATCTCATTTTTTAAAACTTTTTATTAAAAGTTTTTATTTTTTTTTATCTTATAATTTTGACTTTGGGGTAGGGGCATTAGGATACTGTCAGTAGCCTAATGGAGCAATTTATTATAAATATCAATAATCTGTTAGACAAGATGAGAATAACTTGGACATTTTGAGGAATTTTATAAAATCTCCTCAGACATAATTTTACAACCAATAAGGAGGATGTTCTGTCACCCTGAACTGTACCCAAGGTTTTAACAATCGAGGACTAGACTTTTCCCTTCTTTGATACTTCGATACTACTCCTTCTTCGAAATAAAAATCTGTAACTTCAATGTGCCGTAAATTCATTTGTATTTGCTTGTGAAAATCTGACTTTAACATACTCAGGATAAATGACCAATTTTGGTGCTGTTAATCTCATTTTAAATTGTAGTTTATAGACAGGAAAATATATAAAAGTGAGACTATTCACAGGGGTTTTAAGCTGCGTGATTTCAAATGTGTCCTTGTTTAAACACGATGCTTCTGTTTGCTACTATTGGAAAATTGCTTTAAATGCTGACAAAGACGAAGCATTTCCATAACAGCAAGGTGCATATTGAATACATGACACATTAAAATGGTGAAATGATTTAGTGAGAGCTGTGAATCTTAGTTTTGGTTTCTTATTTTTGTCACTCTTGGCAATATGGTGCCTGATTCCACTATAGAGATGTTTCTTTTCTCTTATATATGTACGTTTATCTGTGTCTGAGTCACAGCTTAAGTGATAAGAGCTTTACATTTATTTGCATTAAGAGCAGAGAAGATTTGATTACACACGGATTTAATCACATCATACAGAGCACATGTTCTGAACCACACATGAAGACGAGAGATGTTAATAGTCGCCCAATGATTGGTCAATGTTCAAAAAATACATGAAAGCCACCAAGGAAGCAGGATAAATTCATCACTTTAATCCAATCCAATCCACTTTGTCTGTGTAACACATTTTAAAAACAAAACATTTACCAATAAAGTAATGAAAAAGTCACAGGGGATTGTGCCACTCAAGCAGTGTTAAAAGCTAAAGAATAAAAACAGTTCTGGTGTGACTTGGTTCTTGGTTTGTGTTTTGTTAGGTTGGTATAAGTTTCCTGTGGTTCCTGTTTTGTATCTCATTGTTGTGGTCTGGAGTTTCTTTAGTTATGTTTATTAATGTTTTTCTTTCCTCTTTGTGTCTTGTTTTTGTGTTTGTTCAGGTTTCTTGTTATCTTAATTATTCTTCTTGTGTTTCCTCCAGAGTGTTCCAGAGATTAGGACCGACCACAGAAAATGCCCGGTCCCCCCTGGTTTCAAGTCTGGTCTTTGGCACCACTGGTAGAAAAATTTGGATAAGATCTGAGATGTACTGTGCATGAACTTATTCATTTATTTAATCGAATTTTGATCCTGTTTTATTATCTTATTTTGTTTTATTCATTAAACTGTCCTCTTTAAAGCGGGGTCTTTTAAATTGCCAATGTACAGCTGTGGGAAAAACTAAGAGACCAATGCAAATTCTTCAGTTTCTCTGATTTTGCAATTTATCGGTATTTTTTTTTATTAAAATGAACGTTTTTGTTTTATCATATAAACTACTGACAACATTACTGCCAAATTCCAAATGCAAATATTGTCATTTAGAGCATTTATTTGCTGCAAATGAAAAATGGTCAAAATAACAAAAAAGCCCTCTGTTTTCAGACTTCAAATAATGCAAAAAAACAAGTTCATATTCAATTTTAAACAACACATTACTAATGTTTTAACTAAGGAAGTATTCAGAAATCAATATTTGGTAGAATAACCCTGATTTGCAATAATATCTCTCATGTTCTCCACCAGCTTCACAGAGGAGAGTGATGACCACAGCAAAGGTTTTTATACATTTCCTAGTTGAATAAGATTTGGTTTAGGTGATCACCTCATCAGTACTTTCTTAGGTAGAAACAGGTAGAAACAGACTCTGCAATGGAATGACTGTTATATATGTAGAGATGCTGGTTTCTGAAAATTTGCAGTGGTCTCTTCATTTTTTCCAGAGCTGTATTTCATCAGGTGGTGTGATTCATAGTTTTTATCTCAAAAAAGCTGTTATGTGTTTTTATTTTGTCCTGTTAAGCACTTTGGTCAACCTTGATTGTTTGAACGTGCTGAACAAATAAAGTTGGATTGGATTGGATTGGATTACCTTGCCCATTGCAAAAGTGGGATTGCTCCAAGGTTTTAGCTCAGAGGAGGAATGGTAACACTTTATTTGAAGGGGTAAACAAAAGACTGACATAGCACTGTCATAAACATGACAAGATATATGTCATTAAGTTGAAGAGGGCTTCATGCATGTTTATGAATGTTGTTGTTAAGTGTCATTCGGGGAATTATGTCACCTTTGATGCAAAGTGTTTGGGGATGTAGTAAATATAACAACTTGACATTTGCAAAGACAACACAATCTGACACTGTTTTGCCAAGAAAGTCAAGTTGTTATATCAATAAACAAAACCAATAAATGAAAGTTTCCTTGGTCAAAATACTCAATCTCCCATGTGCTCCTCAAACCCATCATTCATGTGCGAAGGCCTAAAGCACTTTTGCAAACAACCATGTTGATCGAAGGGTTAGCAGCAGCAACATACACTCAGAGGCCTGAAAATACTCCCAGGCACTCAGGTTCTACAAGGAATGATTCAATGTATACATGAACACAGTGGACTAAAAATGGCTGCAATTTGGCTGATCCATCAGGGATGCTTCGCCGGGCTTCCAGACACTGTAATCATGTGCTATTTGCTCGCAGTGGAGTCTGGAAGGGATGTGCAGTAGCATTTCGTCTTCTGTGGTAAAAGCTTAGTAATGTTTACATGTCTGCCAAAATTTGACTCTAACCCCGCTTTAAAGAGGATGTTAACTCTTCTCTTATGCTTTCCCCCCCCCTCTCCTTGCATGATAATCTGAGTGCTGGGGTAAGCACTCTGCTGCTGGATGAGCTCCTGGGATACAGATTTCTGCTTATTAAGACATGTCCAACAAAATACAGAGATAGGCAAATTCTATCCTTGACTTTGGGGGAATACCGCTGAATTTTCTGGCATTACAGGAATTTTGAATTGCCCCAGGTGTTCTGTGTGTGTAATACTTCCCAATCCCAGTGAGAGGCTGCAGGAGACGAGGGTGAAACTGTACGTGTAAGGTCACAGGTGCATATTATCCTTATGGACATGTTACATTAATTTGAGATGCTAATGTCAAGACAATGTGATAATTCCCCGCAAATGAAGTCCATGCTCGGTCCCATGTGCCTTGAACCACCTGTTTTACGTTCACGGCAGCATGTGACGACAGTAGAGCCTTGGGATTTCAGTGACGTGGAGAAAATCCCTGTCAAAATATGCACCATGAATATTTCACTCAGGTTTCCAATTTTCCTTAAGGTATAGATCCCTTTTAACTCCACAAAGCCCGCTATCCATCCTGAATGATTATTCATCTGACATTTCTAACAGCATGTGCTCCAACCCTCCACACAAAGGTAAAAGGTGTAGTCCCTAAATGCTCATCAGAGAAAAATCAAACAGCGTGACTTTCAGTCCTTGAAGGCACATTATAATGAGGGGAGCCCTGAATGAAGGAGACTGCTATTTTCTCCCTCAGATCCCAGTAGGTTGTCTCTCTTTTTTTGAAATAATAAAGAATAGTGGTCATGTTTAATAGAGCAGTCACGTACACAGTCCACAGAGCCAGGACAGGAAGGGTGAACTGTGCGCAGGAGTAACCTCTGTGTCCACCGAGTCAGAACTGGAAGTCAAAAACTTAAAACCAAGAATATGAAGGTGTTCTCCGAGCATTTTCTTTTCTGTCAATCAAAATCATGTTTTCTGTAAGAAATACACCAATCATACAAGTGCCATAACAAACGTAAGATCACATCAAACATCACCATGAGAGTAGTTTACACATTGTAGGGTGGTGAGATGTGGCTACAGAGATAGGAACTGGAGCCAACTGAAGAAAACTAAATGTTTATTATTTATGAAAATTATGCATATTCTACCTTTAAGGTCTTAAAAAATAACAAAACGACTGAAACCTTACCACACTGTTAGTGATGTTCAATACCACTGATAATACTGATTAAAAATCAGACTGGTATTTGTGATACTGACTGTGCCAATTAGACTGGATGTTAACAATAATAATAGATATAATGTATGGATAAATGTTTTTTTTCCCCTATCTTTTTAACATATACTTTTCCACATTAAGAATTCTGCATTTTAATTGCAATTGCTCTGTATGATATAATAACACCTCGTTTATGTAATCCACTTCTGATCAGTTTTTTCAGAATATAGAATATAACATACATAATATACAGAATATAATATTTTTCAGAATAGATCTAGGAGCTGAAGTCGCTTCGCACATGAAGATCTCAACAGTTTAGTGGCTTTCCAATGTGTTCCTGTTAATTTTAAACATTACTTTAAATTGATAAAACATCAAAAGTATTGATATTTTGATTGAAGACGTGATTTTAGAGCATGAAGATCTGATATCAGTAGTATCCATACTTCAGTATTGATCTGCACAAACTGTACTGAATCAGTCCACTCTAACAAAATACTTTGAGTGTTTTTTCCAGCTACTAGCTAAGCAGGTAGCTCATAATGATGCATTCAGAATATTTCTGAAACTGCCAAGATGCTCGTCACATGTTTGTCACCAATTATGTGTCCATATTTCATGTTGTGCTTCGAAATTTGATGTACAAATTCATGGGTTGATTAATTGATTCAGAAAATGAAATGATCATGTCACTCTCTCAGCTCGCAAAGAGTGAAACAAGGTTTTCATCCTGTTACTGAAAACATTGGCACAAATGTCTCTCTGTACTTTAATGATGTCAGTTTGAGCTATGTTTTTATCCATTTGTTTTTTGTATGTTTCTATGTATTTACATGGACGTACGGGTCTGGAATAAAGTATAAAGTAAAGTAAAAGTAAGTTAGTAAGTAAGCATACAGGTGCGATTACTTGGAAGGTAACTGCATCATGAAGTCCAGTAAAGCACTTAAGGGACTTTGAAGCACAAGTCAGCACATTTATTCTGAGTTTCCATAATATTTTTTAGAGATTTTTCTTGCACTCAACTTTGATATTATCACCAACATTGCAACCACTGTTGCCTCAATCTACTCCTCTTCTTTCTTTCTTTTTCCCCCAGGACTTTTCGAAGCAGAGTGACAGGACAGGAGTGACGTTTTAACTGCATTTGCATCTCTATCGGCTTTACAAAATTCTGTTCTGTGTAGATGACAACTGAGGTCTCTGCAGTTTGAGCTAAACTACTGTATATTATATAAACCTAAATACAACCCTGCACAGCATATTGAGCACTTGTAAAGATCAAAATTTGTTCAATAAACATAAAAGTTTTCAGATTTCAAGAAACCACTCAGCTGCTCCCTGATTAAAGTCGCAGAAGTGAAAATTAATAGCACTGATTTCCTGCTTCAGTGTTTCCTCTGAAAATTATTCAGTGGTTAAACTTCACAGGATATTGAGAAAGTGATGCAGATCATGTTAAAGTTAAATGTTTCTCAATCCCATGAGTTCCCACATTTCAACCATGGATCTGTTCATTTAAAGACATATATCCTATGTAACTTGTCTTTTATGCTTCTGAGAAATCTGTCTTTAAAGTTTAAAGTTAAGTTTAGTATCCTGTAGCACAGCAAAATATGCCAGAGCGAATATCTAACTCCTTTTCTGATAGAATGTTTGTAGGACGCAAACACCAGAAGGGTTCCTTTTTCTGTCAAACCCATTGGAGAGTGTAGGCGCCCATGCTTGAGCTTGAACAACGTTTACTTTAAAATAAGCTGAGATGCAGGAGAATTTCCCCAAAGTGGAGTCATATATTTTGGAGCTCCCCCCTACTGGCTTGTTGAGTTATAGGTAAAAAAGCCTAGTTCCTCCATGTAAAAAGATGGGACATGATCAACTAAAAGAATTCAAATTTTTCACACAAATAATGCTTTTGTCAAACATCATGTATCTCCAAGTGTTTATTTGATCTAGTTACTTGGTTTTAGCTATTTGATGCTTTAGGTGATGTTAGGGGTTGGCGACAACCCTGTGGTAACCCCAGTTACAAGACTAATACCATGAATGAAAAAAAAAAGAGGAAAATCCAACAAGGCGGGTCACATGCCTCTAATGTGTCCGTAACATGCATAATCGTGATCAGGGACCAAAACCAAACTCAAACCACCATGGACCCCTATGGAACTCACAAGTTCTTCATGGAATGTAAATCATTATTCTTTGTCTTTGTTTCTGCCACTTTGACTCCAAATTTCTTGCCCTTGATATGCACAAAAAGTCACCAAAATTTGCCTACGCCTCTAATTCCTAGCAAAAACATGAATGACTCTATTTTTTTGTGACGATACAGCGCTCCATAGTGCCCCCGTTGACTAAAAACTGCAGCCCCTCCAGCTACTTTGGACTACATGCATGGCTTTTTTTCTATGAATAACTATCATGCCAAGATTTACAAATATGTCTCTTATGACCATGGTGAATTCCAAACAGAAAAGTGAGAAATTAGACTTAAATGTCTTTGAGATGATCTTGACGATTCACAGGGTTCGTATCTGAAGGAACTCTTCACAGTTTTTTTATGATCATCTTTCATTCAGATAATTATACACTAGGATACTAAGATCTGGACCAAAATGCTCATACAGTGTCACAGCTTCAGTATATGTAAATGACGTTTTTTCCATCAAAGTAAGGCACTCCTTACTGGCAACAGGAAGTCATGGCTTTTTGCTGAGGCAGATCTTTCTGTACATACTGCAGCAGCTGCATGCAATAGCTTTTTAGTTGGGTGCACATGCGGCGGCCACAACATGCCCTGACGGCTTCAATTGTTTTTTGTTCAAAGATCTCAACACCACAGCTCAGCGTTGTAAAGATATTGGCTTCACTTTTGTGGTACAGGAGCTGGAGATGTGTCATCCATCTTCATTTGTGTGTAATTGAATCAACAGAGGAATAAGAAATTATTTCATTAAGAAACAATTCATTTTCATTAAGAAGAGCGTGGGGGCTGTGATTTAAAGAGCTGATCCATGCTTGATTTAAATTAATTCAAGGACTTAACACATGCCGTGTTGTTTTATTCTTTAACTTGCTTTCCATCTGTGTTTTTACTGAAGTAACCATACATTTCTCCTCAGGCTTTATATACTGTGGAGTGATATGCAGAAAGCTGTAGTGTGAAAGTCATACCAGATGCTTGGGAGCATCTAAATTGAATGTACATTACATTGTATTTATTCATTCTGACAGTGAACAGCATGGAAGACATCCAATAATGCCTCAAGCATTTTACACAGATGAGAGGCGAGATAATATCTCAGCTCGATTTCAAATATGTGGTACTATTTATGCGATGGGAGCATGTTTGTCGCGATAAGCTGGGTCGGATGAGCACGCACCCATGGTCTGTGTCGTCAGGTATGAAGAGTCGAGTTTTCTCCTGCTGGTGGTCAAGAAGAGGTTGGTGGTTATCGAGGATGTTGGGTTTAATGTGTTGGTCAGAGGAAATGATTCAATCATTTTCCTCAACAGCTCCGCGTGGCAGGTTATTAATCAGCTCAACATGCAGCTTTCGCTCATCAGATAAGCATGAGGCTGAAGTCTGTTTCAATCAGCGGCGTTGGTATGACACGTTAACTGATGGTGCTGATAGAAATGTGCTGGCATAGTGAATATCACATCTGATGGTGAAAAGGACAGCGCGCCGTTGAGGCTCTGCACATGTGTGCTGCAGTTAATGTTTCATTTAAATTCAGTGTAATTCAAAGATGCAACGACAGCAACAACAGGGGGTTAAAATCTGTTCAACACTGAGGTGACTGTCAACTGAAATGTTTAAAATGGACCAAACGACGCTAGACATTCCACACTTGTAGGCAATATATAAAACCATTACTTGCATAAACACATGCATAGAAAATACCTTCAAGAATGAATGTGGAGTTTAAGGACGTAAGCACTGAAAGGTTTCAAAAACTTTGTTCTCCAAACATTTGAATGTACCATAAAATTCTGGTAACAAATTAATTAAATGCTTTTTTCCTATTGAGGCAACATCCTATGTCCTGATGCAACTACTTTGCCAATGTAAATGCATGGAGAGATATATTTATCAGGCCAAAACCACCATCCATCCATCTTCTTAACCTTCTATCCTGCTATTCAGGGTTGCGGGTGGCTGGAGCCTATCCCAGCTGTCATTGGGCGAGAGGCGGGGTACACCCTGGATTGGTCGCCAGTCAGCTGACACAGAAACGGGCAATTTAGAACAATCAATTAACATAACGGCATGTTTTTGGACTGTGGGAGGAAGCCGGAGTACCCGGGGAGAACCCACTCATGCACAGGGAGAACATGCAAACTCCACACAGAAAGGCCAACCATGCCCGAGTGGGGAATCGAACTGGCGAGTGGGGAACCGAACTAGCGACCTTCTTGCTGTGAGGCTGCTGTGCTACCCGCTGCGCCACCGTGCAGCCCCCAAAACCACCAGAGCTGTGTAAACTTCATAACAGGGTCATTTTTGAAGTTTCTGTGGTTTTCTGTTGTTATTATGATTTGATGATTTGAGCTGAAACTTTTTTTTTTTCAATAAATGTCCTCACCCAACCACTAACCATGAGTGATAGAAATAATTTTGTGTTATCGTTCATATTTTTTGAGAAAAGGCCAAAAAAATCAGAAATTCTGCTGGGGGGTCTAAACTTTTGGGCACAACTGTCCCTCTCTCATAGAGGCCAGGTCTATACCTTGTTCTTGTATTTAAAAGTCTAAAAAGCTTAATGTTATTTGTATTAAACTGTCGAGCACACTCTGTATAGCTGGCAGAGAGTCAAGAAATCCACGGCAAGAAAAGCAGAAAAGAAACTCTGCTTCTCTTAAGCACTCCCTGGACCATTTACACGAAGACAGCAACACTGTATGATGTTGCACACCCCCAACCCCCCAACATGGTACCAAATTCACTCCTTGCTGATGGAAAACCAAACCAGTATCTAGAAAGAACAGGATTAGAACCAACTAAGCCCTGGCACCAAATAAACACCAGTAGAAAAGGGATATTTGTTTGAGCTGAAGTCTCTTTAAGGCTCCCCACTCCACAACCCCCTTCCTTCTGATTGGACATTAACAGAGCTATGGATAGACCTTGGTGTTTGAGGCCTGCCCCTCCAATGCGTCATGAACCAATGAGAAGATCCTGAGAAGTGAACAGACAGATTCAAGGATTTCTACAACATATTAAGCTGTTTGGAAATCTGCTTTTTCAGTAAGAACATCTAGGTTTGTTACTTTACATCCATGTTTCAAATATGAGGACACAAGGTTCCCTCTTTATTTGACAGACTTATTGAGGTGAGAGGCGCAACTGTCGGTAGTTTGGCAAGTTTGTTATAAAGGTTTCCACCAACTTGCTCTGGTTTTTTGACCATGGTTGTTTTCCTTGCTGTAGGGTATCATACCAAACCACAGAGGTATATTGACTTGAGTTTTCTGGTGAAACAACTTTACTTGCCAGCTCAGAGCCCTGATCTCGTCCCCATCGAGCACCACACAGGCAGCTAGTCAGGCCAAACATCCTCAGTGCTCCTGTGGCTGAATAGTGATGAAACCCCTGAAAGTTTTTCTAGAAACTTGTGAGCATGGTAAGAGACGGTTTGAGAGTAGGCAGAAAAGTTTTTTTTTTCCTACAAGTAAAAAGATGATTGTGTGTTCAGTACATGATGAAGCCATCAAAAAGCCAGACACATTAACATCTCTCATTAGATAATTTGCACTCCCTTCAACCACATTAAGTTATTGAAGTGTAAATTTGGCTTAACTTTAATAAGGATAATACAATGTACCTTTTCCACTGGAATCAACTTTTCATGTTTTATGAAAGGAAACATGTCAAAGGTACTTTGATCAAGTGAAAGTCCCTGAAACACTTGGAAACATTAGCTGAAGTAGCTGAATCCACTTTTAGTTCTATTCACAGACTGTAACTTCATTTTCTTCTAATAATTTCATCCTCATTTACTTATGAATGGTTCCACACATTCAAAGAGGGATCTTATTAAAAGGGATGTTAGCAGAATAATAATTACTGGCCCTTTTACATTCTTAGTCTTCTTCTGGCTTGATCTTCGAAACCATTGGTTAGCGCAAAGAAACTGCAGAGGAAATTTACCTTGAGACAACTCTGATGTGGAAACAGTTGACTTGGTTTAATAAACCCTTAATGATAGTTTTCTTTAATCCTGATGGTGTGAATGTGTCTCTGTCAGCTCCCGGTGTTACAGTTTAAAGAGTGACCCTGTAAACTGGAGACCTTCCAGTTAACAGCAACTATTTATCATGGAAGAAGTCCCTGAGAATGCATCCTGGTTTACTTTGACATACAAGTCAACATCTTCTCATCAGATAAGTGTTTAATGATAATTTAAAACCATTTAAGAAGGACACATTCCTGGAAATTATTTACCAGGAACTACATGGTTCCTAGACGCGATAGTCAAAAAGTCTTTGAGTACAGTAATTGCCATTACATGCAATAAAAAAGTATATATTTACAATTTCTGCCTCTTACACTGCAAAAACTGAAATCTAACAAATAATTATGTCTTATTTTTAGTGAAAACTCTTGTATTATTCTTGATATGAGCTACATTCAACTGATATGTCCAGAAAAATGTCTTATTTGGAGTTATTAAAAGACAAAAATGAGGTCTGAATTGCCAGTAACAAGTAAAAAAAAATCTGCCGAAGAGATAAAATTAAAGTTTCCTGTATTGAGACATCTTTCTAAGTTAAATACACGTTGAGTGAATTTTTCTTATCCCATTGGCAGATTTTTTTGACTTATTACAAGCAATCCAGACCTTATTTTTGTCCTTAAATAACTTGAAATAAGACATTTTTATGAACTGGATCAGTGAATGTGGCTCAAATCGAGAAAAATTAGATGATTTTTATTACAAACAAGACATAATGACTTGCTCAGATTTCAGTATTTGCAGTGTAGCTTGATATTATTTTCTGTCATTTCTATAAGATGCTTAGAAAAAAACCTCACTGAGGCTTTATTATACAGATTAAATAAATGATATCACACCATATAGAGAGGAGAATAATGTATACGTATAGTCAGTTTTATTCTTGATATGTGTTACATTCAACCAGTAAGTCCAGGAAAATTTCTTATTTTGAGTTATTAAAAGACAAAAATGAGGTCTGAATTGCCAGTAACAAGTAAAAAAAAAATCTGCCAATGGGATAAGAAGAAACGTTTCTTGTAATGAGACAGTTTTCTAATTTAAATAAACTTTGAGTGGATTTTTCATATCCCATTGGCAGATTTTTTTGACATGTTGCAAACAACTCAGACCTAATTTTTGTTCATAAATAACTTGAAATAAGACATTTTTATGAACTAGTCTAGTGAATGTGGCTCAAATCAATAAAAATAAGACACTTTTTACTATAAATCAGACACAATGCTTTGCTTAGATTTCAGTTTTTGGAGTGTAGCTTGTTTCTATTTTCTGTCTTTTTCATAAAATGCTTCAAAAAACCTCACTGAGGCTTTATTGTACAGATTAAATTAATGAAATCACACCATATAAAGAGGAGAACAATACATAAATTGTCAGTTTTTGAAATGTAGGGGAAATGCTTTTTATACATTATCATCAATTCATCACTGTCCACACAGTCACTTTGAAACCACATCTTGACTAAAATCCTGCCTGAGGCTTTTTATGGAGAAAACATGCTTGAGCAGTTATTGTACTTTAAAACTTAATTAAGAATGGAGAGGGAAACATTTACCTTTCTTTTCATTTTCCCGAGAGCATATATAAACCTTGTCTGCACTCCAGAAAAGCTTGAGTGATTTCTTGGAAACCTCAAAGCGAGGAATACTTACTTAAATGATATATCTCTCAAGATGTTTTCTGTCAAGTGAGGATGCTGGAGTTTGCCCTGGAGCATTCTGGGAAAGTGAGTGGGAAGCTGCTTTCACCACAGTATCCTCATTCAAACCCTATAGGAATCAAGATGTGAACAGACTGCGTTTGAGCTTTTTTTCGATTGCAAACAAATTTCTCTGAAGCGCATAGAAAACACATCTAAACGTCTGCAGGAGCGAAACCCCGTGATCAAACCATGTGATAAGAGCTTTCTCAGGTAATGAATTTCTATCTATGAATGTATTCAGGAGCTGTCAGGAACATAAAGAAGCTATTGCAGCTGCTGATCCACCCGATTCAGGGGTCAGGCTTGTGCTGCAGATGGGGAAGATGTGGCAGAACATAAATGGTACAGCAGAGCTGGCACACGCCGGCGTACTGTGAGGAAAAGGGCACTAAAGTTGTTTATTAGATGTGAGCCCTGCAGGTCATGCGCACAGATAAGATTTTCCGTAGCATTTAGCAACAGATTGATTGATACCGTGCTGTCCTCATATCACAGTCTGTCAGTCACATCAAATCTAATTTAGTCTCCAGAGAGAAGAAGAAAAATCTTTTAGCAGGGGTGTGCACTGTTGCTGGATTTCAAAACGCCTTCCTGAGCCACTAAAAATCCAAAACGTCAATCTCCAGTTCCCATCTCAGAATGATTGTCATAATATAACCCTTTAATGATGGATGTGTTGGTGCCAACATATGCTTTGAATGCACCTTACTCGTAAATTGTTCTCACAAACAGAAAAATTCCAAAGGTTTCTGAAAGCTGGGGCGTTGCTCTTTCAGCCGTTATGTGGTTATTACGGTAATTTTACTTGGGCATTTAAGGAAACCCGCAAAAAAACGCACAGACCACGGAGACACGTAGAAAAGAGAGCAGAGTTTATCCAAAAATGCCAAAAAGAAGATCCTTTCGGGTTAAAAAACCTCCACTGAAGTTTCCGCATGACTTTGAGAAAAAAAAGGAGCAACTTCATGTGAGAAAAGGTGACGTTAGATGGGAGGAATTTCAGGATGAATAAAGCTCTTTATATCTAGTTTTTACTTCCTTTAATGCGTAATTTGATGCTTAAATTGTGTGGTGACTCTTTTGGAAGAATGTACCAAGTCTTATTTGTGCAATATGTGCGTATTTTACTGTTGAAAATATGTAGTAACCTTTATAGAACGGAGTAACGTCCTGTGTTTGTACCGTATACGAGACTGTGTGACATGTTGTGCGCAAATTGGCACAAGACGTTTTTCTGCGTTCTCAGAAATGTGTATCAAGTCTTCTTCTTGCTGTGTGAGCATTTTTGAGGCTTGAATTGTTGCTAATCTTTATAAACACTGTACCATGCCTTTTTTGTACTTTACAATAGGCCTGAGTTGCTGAGTATCTTTCTCCTTTGCTTCCAGATTTAGTTTTTCTGTCAAGAAGAGGAGAAAAAAATCCTTCATTGGCTTTTGTGGAAAGAGAAGGACAAGATCCGAGATGCTGAATGATCTAGTGATGCTGTCAATACCTCTTTTTATTCAGAATAAGAGAAAAAAATCTCATAACGTGAGTGTACATACGTTTGGTAATGTTCCAATTTTCAGCTCACCCTGTAAAATTTTTCCTTCTGTTTCTTTGAAGTGTTTTTTCCTTCACTAAACCTTGAACATCCAATTCTCTTTTTGTGTTTTTCTCTCACATAACATGCAGGAAATCGGAAATGACACCAGATATTGAAAGTTTAAAGTATCCCAGAAAAAAAATGTGCCTAAGCACCGACTCACAGGACATTTTTTAATCGTTTTGTGGTCAAGATGAGCAAAAAAGTCTAGACAGGCATTTCGGGGCTCAGGTGTTAAAGGGTTAATCTTTCTTGCAACCAGGTTTACGTTTAAATATCTAAGACAACAGGCAGCGAAGAGTCTTAAATATGAGCCGCTGTGTGAATCAAATCACACATACAGCATATGCAAAGCTTGGAAGTCAGACGACAAGCAAAACTGTAACCAAGTCCCAGATAGCCATCCTCACGTTGACTGAGGCATCTGCAAGCGGGAAGATAAAAAGCAAAACTGGATGTGGATTCCAAAACTCTCCACAGAAGGATGAGCTCTTCTACGGCAGCTCTCGACAGCGGATGGCTTGACACCGATGAGCTTTTCCTTTCCGACAGAAATTTGAGCCCAGCTCTATAATCCCCTCCATCCCAAAGTTCAAGCCTTCGTCTGTCGGTTGGTTGTGAAAATGCAGAGTCGTTCAGAGTTTGAACATGGCGTCGCAGTCCTGATGGTTTACTGATAAGAGAACAGAGCCGGGGTATCTCAACAATGCACCCTTTGCATTAATGCATGTGAGGAATTTTGACCACCAGTGAAAAATGGGATGAGCTTGATGACTCTCTATATTTTGGTTCTTTAAAAAAACCAAATCACATCCATATCCATCCATCCTATCTTCAAATTAAACACCTCATTGGGCATTCTACAAATGTCCCCTGGAAACATCACCTTAACCAACCAATTATCTTCCCTCTTCCAGGATTTACACTGGTCCTTTGTGGGTTGGTGTGAGCAGGTGATTCAGTGCCTGATTGACACAAGCTTCCTCCTGAGGAGTTCATTAAAGAAATCCCAGTGAGAGAAGCATGCAAGGGTCCAGTTGAGAGCCACTGTGGATCCTCACTTCTTTATAAAGACCCAGTTAGGGACAAATCCTTCTTAGGAAATTCACTGAAACTCTTATTGGCATCAAACATATTTATGCCATCATTACAGACTTATGAAATTAAAATTCACCTGCCCCTCAGGTGTTGCTTGATACCAGATGATGAGTGGTCAGTTTCCTGCACTGTTAAATGCTGCATAAACATCAGCAAACTCTGCTTCTGACCAAGGAAAATGTTCTCCACTAGGGGGCAGTATGGGTAAAAAATGTCAGATTTTTAGTTTTTACATAAGGATGAGGAACTAGATTTTATTATGATGACCATTTTGACTGGAAAACAACATTTTCAGCCTCAAAAATTAATTGTTACTTGAAAGATGCTTTTGGAAATGCCTGACCTAAATAGAAACTCATCTAGTTTAAAGTAAACTGCAACCTTAGAAAATTGAGCTGATGTAAAAGCTGCAGTTCCCCAAATATCCACTTGAGGCTGGCTCCAAAAGCAAAGGAGACTCCATTATACCCATGTTAAAATGCTCTTTTTTTTACTTCAAATATAGACCTGTTGACAGGCTGGTATAAAAAATTATTTTGGTCTAAGTAACTCATTTTTCTATCCACACAAACTATACTTTCTTCTGTTTGTTTGTAACTTTTCATTGAGGTGATATTCAGGTGGCATTTTATTTTTTTTTTGGGATAATTTGGGGCATCACTGATTTGACGTGAAAGCTTCAACGTTGTAGATGTTAGCAAAAAATCTAAAAGCCAGCCTCACACCATGTTGTAAGCAATAAAAGTTACAACAGTCCACATTTTAAGTGGCTAGTATAAGTAAGAAATGTATTTATCACTAACCAATGATGGTTTAATTTCATGCTGAACAGAGTTTGTTACATTTGTTAATTGGCCAGCTTACAATGTGAAGCCTTTGAAACATCAATCATGTTGTTATTAGACCATGTGATCAATGTTGATGTCCTTGACACTGGCTCTGAGGTTACTTTTTAATCGTAAATCAAAGTCCCTGTGAGGACCGTCTAAGTGATCTTGATACAGTCTAATCTCTTGATATATGCCTGTTCACAATCTGGAATTTAAATTGAGATTATTAGCACTAAAAAAGGTTATTTCTAAATGCTATTTCTCAGCTTCCAGATCAAATCAAACAGGACTGGATTGATTTACAGGCTGTGAGTAGCGCTAAGTACAGCCAGCTGCTAGACCAAGCTACAAACTGATTGAGTTTGACTGTTATCATGTTTCAAACAATCGCACTTACTTACATAAGTAGTGATAAAGCAAAGATCCAATCTCCATTCAGTCTTCAAAACATACACAAACCGTGGTCCTCATGACTGTTTGAAGCAAGAGTTCATTGGAAGTGGAGTCTTGATCACTAGCACTAACGCTAGCTCTTCCAGAAGTCCATACAGTCCCTTTAAAGGGAACCCCGACCGTAAGGACAAATAGGCATGAATATGCTTAAATGTTTGTCTCAAACGAGAATTTGTTGTTAAAAGACATAACGAATTGATTTTTCTTTAAAAAAAATACAGTTTAAAACACAGTTGCTATCCTTCGGGCCCAGCCATTGTTTTACTGCCGCAATGCATTCTGGGTTGATGACGTATATTGGTTGCTTGGTGCCGAGCATCTGGATTTCGCCGTTTACTCACTACTAGTCGCCGTAAGTCACTAGGTTTCAGGAGCGAAAAAATCATAATAATGCCACATGTGGCTGCTTTTGGGTGCACTTTTCAGTCCAAAGGAAACAAGGAGACTGATGTTAGTCTGCACAGCTTCCCAAAAGACAAGAAAAGAAGGAAGTTGTGGGAAATCGCTTGTGGGCGTAAAGAACTTCCGATGGACCCGCGGCTATGTTCTGGCCACTTCTCCCCAGAAGCATTTGCTGCATTTAGCCAGCCCATGCTGATGAAAGAGCTGACAGGTGTGGGTCATTATAAATGGACACTAAAGCCAAATGCTGTGCCGACTTTTTTCCAACACAAACCCACAAAACTTCCTCGGGAAACCACTGAAGTCTGCTCCAGGACTTATATGATCCTGTATGAGATCGAGCCCGGTGCAACCATATGACGTCACTACCCAGACGTTATTGCGGCGTAAACAACAATGGCGGCCTACAGGTGAAAATATTTTTTCAAATTTTATACAAACGAAGATATTTTGAGAGATTTTATTATCGTTCTTATGTAGCTGGTAAAAACACTGATTATTTAGGAAAATGACGTTCTGGTAGCCAGGGTACCTTTTAATACAGACCACAGAGAAAACCATGAAAGATATCATCGTGTCTCTGCTAATGCTAATGCTAATCTGCTTGGGGATAAGACAGAGCTAAAACAACAAAGTGTTTTAATGCTCCGACTTTTTTTGCAGATGTTTATTTTTCATGTTTACCTGTATGGATGATGTTGCCCCATAGTTTGTAATAGAAAACATTATCTCTCTGCTTTCCTCTCTTCTGTTTACGACAACCTTAAAATACGTGCTCAGTTAACCGTTAACATTAAGATCCGATCCTTCCACAACACTGCTAAGCTCTCTAATCCCTCCCCACGCGTCATATTCTAAATTCAGTGCAGTGAAGGTGAAGAAGAAAAACCTGTTAAGGAACGATTTTCAAGCCCCTGATATAATTGAGACACCACTTACACGTTACAAATATTGATTCTTGCTATTGAACAGGCCAGTCTGAGTAACTGGGCCAGTGACAAGGGCATATTCACCAGCTTTGAAGCAATGGGTTGTTTAAATTCCAATAAAATCCATCTGGTTTCCTGAGTGAGTTAGAAAGGTGACCAAAACAATAATAAAAAAAAAAAGAGTCTGGATTTTGAAAAGTGTAGGGTGAGCTCCTTATGGGTAATGATTTCCCCTGGTTGGCTATGTTGGAAAAACTGCTCTACAATCACAAACCATGGGAGCCAGTCAGAGCCTTTCTGAGCACATTATTCACAATCCAGCAAGAATTCTATTATGTGCCTTAGTGCCATCTTCAGCACAGCCATTCTCTCTTTTTTGTAGGCCGGGGTGACAGCCATTATAGATGGGGGAACCAATTACTTCTTCCACATCATGCAATATTTATGAAACACTTAGCCAACGGTCTGGAGGTTAATATTTCATTCACAGATAAGACAGAAACTCACACCCAGAATAGAACTTCAAAGAGAATTCCTTTAAGTAGCTCATACTGTGAGCAGAGGATCCTGGGTTGTTTCAATGTCACCAACTCCCCCCCTCATGGTAATGGGATTGATTAATGAAGGCCTCTTTCAACACATGTTAAACGTGAGCTGGGTGGAGTCCATTGCATATTGTATGTGTGGTTAAGAGACTCAAGGCTGGTGACGGGGACATAGATCAAGTTACCCTCCCTGCGATGGCCGCCGGCGAGAAACGGAGGAGGAGCATGGATTGGCTGCTCAATAAACAATCTGCCAGAGCTGGGGTCATTTTCAACAGCAATTAGACTTAGTTAAAGAGTGAGGGTGGGGGGTTGACACATGTGGAGTGATTGCTTCTCAGTGCTAAAAGTCAGCCTTCACTGTACAGTAATTGCAATCCTTATCTTCTCCTGTCACTTGGTATGTTGCACAACAATTCTCCTCTGCAATTATGAGCTATTAAATTATTTGTTGTGCAGTCTGATGCTCTAATAACCTGCCTCATTTCACTCTTATTCATGATGTTTGAGTATTTGAGGCCACTGAGGCACAGAACCAATGAAAATGTGGTAAGAGTGTGTAAGAAAGTATTAATATAAGACTGACTTACCCTAAAAAAACCTTCATATATAGTGTATTCCTTGTTGGGAAATTTGACTCCCACCTGAACCCAACCAGACCTTAGCCCCCACCTTACTTCCCTGTTTCAACAGAGGTTTTTCTGGTTGTTAAGTGATATTTGGTTCAAGGATTCAAGTTTATCTATGTTTAATGAATTGTCATTAAGGTTTTGGTGGATTTATGGTTCCCTGATGAAACTGTGTTATAAAAAAACAAACACCAAACTCACAAAATACTCTCGTAAAACCTTTTTTGAAAAATTTGTAGGTGTGTGTGTGAGGTTTTCTCAACTCCCTTTTGATGGACACCCATCAAAATGGACTAACTTTCCTAATATACAAAAATGTAGTTCTATAAACTTTGCTAAAGACACAAAAATTTTAGCTTCAAATATCTATTTCTTTTATTCTGATACAAAAATCAGCAAACCAGCCAAACCAATCACTATAAGAAATGAAAGACCAACTTAAATGAAACTTCATTATATCAGCTAGTTCCATGTAAGTATATTAGATTAGTTGAAAGCAATAATTGTAGCGTTAACTCAAATGAACAAACAATAATTGTTTTGAGCTAGCCTAATATATTCATATGGAACCAGTTGACACAATAAATTCAATGGAAGCCAGTGTTTAATTTTTTTGATTGTAATCAAACTGATAACTGAAAATGTAGGACTGATATCAAAGGCCCCGTAAAAGCGTAAGAAAATGTGAGAGTCTCAGACCAGCAGCAAAGATAGGGGACAGGAAGATGTAATTTATGAGAAATATAATCACGAAAAACTGTTTCAAAAAACAGAAGAAGAGTCAAAATTTCAGATATAAAATTGTATATCTGAAATACTTAAGTCACATTTTAACAGACTGAAAGTGGAAATTCATGAGATTAAAGTTGCAGCATTGCTTTCATGAATTTTTTCGGTGGAACACCTTTTTCACCAGTGCTCGTTCAGTGCTAGTCCTTGGTGGTCCTTATCTCATTCTTCCTAAAAACTGGTTGGGTTTTCCCATCAGCAAGGAGCCGTGTCATTGCACCACCATAAAACATCAGTACATCACTGCAGATGTAGCCATTTCAGTGTTTACCCTATGGATTATAGCTTTCAGGGGAGCAGCAGCTTTTCTTTTTAAAAATGGCTGTTCTCCATAGCCGATTGTTGGTCATGGTACACCCGCCCCAAGCCCCTGACGTAGTCACTGGTGCGCCCTGGGCTAGCAAAGAGTTGGTGCTTGCTAAACACCAGTTTTGAGCACCTGGAGCTGATGCTTTGTTGATGAGAACAAAAAGAAGTGGTGCAAAGTTAGGCACGGCCTGGAACTGGAGAAAGCACCAGCTCTGTCAAAAAAGGATGGTTATTTCTTTGGAAATACATTTACAAGAATAAAGTTGTAATGTTCAATATTAAGCCTTTTATTTATGAGCAAGATGCAAAGTTGTAAATTGATAAGAAGGAGAAAATCATACATTTTTTATAAAACAATGTTATTTTAATAGGGGAGCTTAGAAGTGTAGTTTAGAACAAATTGCACCTTATGAAAGGATACTGAAGTACAGATCTTGAAAATGACTTATTTAAAATCTAACAAGACTGCAAAATCAATCGCCGATGTAACTTACATCAGGACTAGTCCAGTCATTGAAAGCAATGTTGTCATCTGCCCTTTCACACAACCACTTGCTCACATTGAAGGGCAGAGCAGCTTCCATACCTTTCAGGCGGGTTGCGCAGCTCGAATACAGGCCTCATTTTGACATTTGCTAACTGGATGGGTGGAAGGTGATTGGCTGAGCTGTCATCTTATTGAAATCAGCGGATGTACTGTGGGCTGACCTTGACTTTAAGACCTGCCTGAAGTAACGCTATGCTCTGTATATGTCATTTAAAAGAAGTCAGCGTGACATTTGTTTTTTTTTTTGCTGTGCTGTCCAATCTCTCAGTTTGTTTGGTTTGAATTATCCTCCCAAACCAAATCCTTGGCTAAGTGGTGTAGTTGGGCTTCACTCCATCATATCATATAGAAAGGTTTTAATGGGTGGATGCCATCAACATGAGTTAAAGATTGCTCTATCCAACCTTATTCCTCCACCAACATCCTCAAAATGTCTTTTTCATGAAACAAAACCTATATCGCTTTGTAACCCCTCTGTTCCTCTTTCATCACTGCTGTAAAAACCACAACTGCTGACCCACTCAAGTTTCAGTCAGCCCACTCTTGAGTCCAGCTTTCAGTGCGTTCTAACCAAGCATGAGGAGAAGATTAAGGCAGAGAGTCTAAATATGTTCAGACGTATGTGAGACGCTTCACTTATAACAAAATAATGACCTGGAAGTCATGAGTACAATTTGAGCTCGCATCACTTGGCTTTTGCTTCATTGGCTGCAAAGGGGAGCATAAACATGAGTGGGTATCACCATCAAAGCAGGGTTGAATATACACTTAAGATGTTTATGCATGCATGAATATTAAATATTAATCAGTTTATATAACAAGGTTGATATGCAATGAAGAATTTCCCCCGGGGACCTTGTAGCGCTGCGTTATCTGAATAAACACACGGCCTCTGGTGACAGAATCTGCAATTTATCAGTGAGTCAATCAACTATAAGGATCACACCTGAGCAATTAGCAGATGTGTTGAATGACTCTAAGAAAGGGTTAAAGAGGATGTTCATATCACTGTCAGAATATATCACTCCTAGTGTCACTGCTCAGCTGAGGGGTGACAAGTTCAGTTGGATCACACATGTGGAAGTTACACCCCTCTAATGGTTTATCTATCACGGCTGTGTCAAAGAGCGCTGCCAATTTACAAGGGTTTCATTCTAATGTATGAATATTTGCTATAATTAACACTCAGGCTGGTTGGCGGGTAAAAATATCAGCAGAAAAACATTTTGATCTGCATTTTGTAAGGGGGGAATTACATGCTAGTGTGGCGCTGTAATTTGGGTGGAGAGAAGTTCTCAGTCAAATGGATGAGTCACTGCCGGGCGGGGGGGGATTGCAATGATTAAACTGCACCCCTGACACAAAGTCATGTCAGAAGCGCTGATGGATGCCATGGATGTTGCTCTCTCTGAAGTCACGCCCAGCAGCGCCCTGACACAGAAACTGAGAACGCAGCGGCTGCAGATCAGATTCATAGAAACCCTGCCACACAGAGATGTGTAATTCTGGTTATTGATCGTCCAAAATCCTAAGTCATTGTTCTGAATCACTCTGAAGCTGCAGTTTTTATTTCATAGACGCATTACCTGGGACAGAAGATAAATCAGAGTAGCATAAATCAATGAACCATTTGTTATGAATGGCACACACAGATATGCAGTAGAAGTTCATTTACTCACGTCTATGAATACATTCTCCCAGTCTGTTGTTTAATCATTTGATATTTTTAAAATTTCTATATTTGTGAATGGATTAGAGGACATCACAAATAAAACAAACAAACCAGACAGTAGATATTTTCTTGGACTATCATAGATCTGCAGTCGAAAATAGATAAATGAATCATAAAGATACATGAATCTCCCTGATTGGTCGAAGAGATCAGCACTGACTGGACTGTTGTTGAGAGCTGGTTGAATGATTCATTCATCTATTTTTGACTGCAGATCTGTGACAATCCAAGAAATTATCTTATCTCCGGTTTGTTTTTTTAATCGTGACTTCCTCTAATCTACATACAAATGCAGGAAATAAACAAGACTCACGACCAAATCATGGATATTGGGAGGTCTACACCAAAGATTTTCCCTGACTTACATCAATAATGTAACAAAATATCTGATTATCAATTAATAACTTACTTTTTTCAGTATCTGACATCAAAATATAAGATTGTGAGTTTTTAAACCAGGGGTCTTCAATTCTTTTCAGGATGAGAGCTACTTTCGTTTAACTAAACAAGTCATGAGCTACTTTTAGTCCCCTTATGTTTTCTTTCCTTTTTGCAGGGTACATATTAAGCAACTTATCTACACTTATCTTTCACCTGATGATTGACGTGCCATGCTGTCGACCAGGGCCTTGTATTTTGACTTGTCAGATTCTGTTTTACATAATCGGTCCACTCATTACTTATTTTCACATGGTGCACTAGCTTCAGGTACAGTTAAATTAGAAGTTATAACAAAAGTTTTGTCACATTCAGTTTGAAAACAGCTGCCAGATACTGAACTTGCACCAGTGTTTTTTTGCAGTTGATGAAAATCTACTTAAAAGTGCCCTCCGTGGAGACAAAATGGTCCTAAACTGTATTTTTGGGAGTGACAAAAAACCCTGAAGTGCTTTCCTGATTGGTGAACCACACTCATATTCCCCTATGCCAAAATGCACACTGTGTATGCCTTTTTTTTCTTCTGCCCCTTCACTTCAAAATGTCTGTGCACACTCCTGGTTATGACAGTTAGTGAGCTATGTCATTGTTAGGGTGATGAGGCCACATACTGTTGCTGAGACATTAATTCTAGAAAGAAAATGTCTTTGGATCGCTGGAAAATTGCGGTGTGCAAATGGAGCCAAGGCCCATAAATGGTTGGGAACCATTGGTTCACACACTGGCTACTGCTCATTAAGACAGATGATGGATCATAAATATAAACATGATCAGTCAGTAATCTTTGTAAGGTAGAGGAGAGAAAGTCGGATCGTAAACATGTAGAGTTGTAGTCGCATAATAAGTGGGGGCTCGTCAGGGATTTGAAAGTGGGACCTCCCACACCCCAAGCGAGGGTCATACCTCTGGACTTATTATGCAACCTTTAAATAAATATCTATTAAAGTACTGCGCAAAAAAAACCCTGGTGGTTAAAGTCAGCAATCAGCTGTGTAGTGGATGCTGTGAGACTGTGCATGCTAACCAAAGCTATGTGTAAAAGGAAACCAAGGCTAAACCAATCAGGCACCAGTCTTCCAGGAGGGATGTAGTCGCCATCTTGGATTTACCAAGCTTTCAAAGGCTCCGAGCAGATGAAGCCAATCCCTAAACTCTTCAGGAGGATCTGCAGGAGGAGAGCAAAGGAACGAATGCAGGAAAACACTCACTGACCCCGAGGCCTGTGACCGTCACAGAAGTAGACAGAGTTTGCATCGATTCTTTGTGTTTTCTTTCTTAGTGCTTTATTACTTTGTTTACATCTTCCATTTGCTTGGCGAGCTACTTAATGAGGGCCTGCTAGCTACCTGTTGGAGACCCCTGCCTCAAACATACACATAAACACTTTAATCTGTGTATGTTTTCTCACACATTAAGATTTGTGGTCCACTTGACTCAGGTTGACAGTTCCTTTGTTCGCCTGATGCAGTGTGGAGGGAAAGTTAGTCTTTCTATTTTTAACAGTGGATATCAAAGTCCTCTTATTTCTGTATGTATTCCTTTTACATCTTAAGTATTTGGGTATTCAATTCAGATCCCTCAGTCAAATATTTGACCAACAGATTAAAGATTTATGGTTCCGTTTCTCTCTTAAAGCTGCAGATTTTTCCTGTTTCTTGATTTTTAAACATATCTATTTATGATTCTATTGTGAAGTGTTGTATTTTATATAGCTTGATAAATGTAAAAAACTGAAGGCTAAGGATTGAAGCAGCTCAATAATGGAAGATAAACTTATTCATCTTTTGGACCATTAATTAGAGGTGATCCATTATAAACTTTGTAAACTCAGCTCATTTATTGCATCAAACAAAAAATACTCCAGCAAATGACTGTGACACGTATTTGATGCACTCACCATTCAAACAAAATCTAAAGCAATGACACATTTTAAAACTGAGCTAAACATTTCCAACCTTATGGTAAGACTCTCTTTTCACTGCACAGATATTCTTTACTACAGATGTGACAAAATGTCAAATCCTTGATAGGAAGATTCTTCCCCAAGCCACAGAAATATTCCCAGGCTGAGAGCTGCTTGCTGACACTGCAAAGCGTCTTGCATTTGAAAAGACGTGACCTCGTATCTCACCCCGACTGAATGTTTCTCTCCCCTTGAATCCTACAGAGATAGAAAAGGTGTGAGGGGGAAGGTTTTATGAGAGGACAACCAGGTCAAGGTAAGCCTGGAACCTGTTAGGAAAAAGTGATTTGATTCCTATTTGTTTCATTTTGTTTGCTGCATCGGTAACTCCGGAAAATCAATGGGTGTCTCTGTTAATGCTCAACGAGAGAGTATGTGACAAAAATGTTCTCTTATTAGACTTAAAGACATCAGTAAGTCTCACTCCATCATGGCTGACAGTGCAGGACAAAATGCAGAATGAAGTGCTGCAGCAGAGTCATAATTCAGGGTTGTTAAAAGGTCAGGGTGTGATGTATAATAGCACCTTCTCCTCTGCTGCCTCACAGCTTTTTTTCTGCTCAATAACAGAAAAAAAGCAAAAGATTGCTCTCTATTGGTGGTGGAAAATTAAGAGTAATTCTGCACTATTATGTAAACTGCAGAGTTAAGTTGCATCCCAGTTAGTGTGTACAAAGGGAGTGTTACTGAGGGAAAACAAACTGCCCAGTGGTTTTATAAGCCCATTAAAATGTGAAATCCATTTCGACCACCAAACCCCCCTAACAACCCAATAAGGGCCGCGTAATCCAGTTTAACTGAAACGATTCACAGGATAATTTGCATCACCCTGAGAAATATGACATTTAAAGGGACATTCAGGGAGACGTTTTTTCCGCGATGTTCTCGGCTCAATTAGGTAGAGATAACCGTTTGCGCGATGGGGGCTTCGTTCGCTGCATTTTCAGCCTAATCAACAGGTAATAGCAGCACTTTCACAGCTGTATCTCCCACCACCGCCACACAAAGCACATCTAATACTTCATATTTTAGAACGACACTTCTGCAGATACCCAGTCAGTAAGACTTTACGGTCTTAAAGTTTTCCCTCAAGAGATTCATGCTTCCTGCCCGTCTTCACAGATGGGGAACTTTTTCTGCCAATTTATTATTCATTGCATCTCGGGCCAAGGGAAAATTAATTCCTAACATGGAGACATTTGCAAAGGCATGAAAGCAATCTCATTTTGCTTAATCTCAACGGCAGGGGCAGAAAGAAAGGCAGCCTTACATCAAAGGCTTGTGTTTGTTTGCACCGCCACTTGCAGTCACTTTGATAAGGACCACATCAAGCCCTCATGTGATCTGTGTTTTAATTCATGTGATGCTGACATTTCTTTGCTTCTCGGAAAGATCAGGTTTTCAGTGATCCTGACGTCTGCTGCAACGAGGAAGACATTCCCAGATGAGAAATAATACCTTTGTGTAAATATCACTCAGCACAATTTTACCGATAATCACCAAATTCCATCACTATCTTTGACTGAGTCCTGTGTCTTAAATAATGACCTCTACTTCAGTGGCGACTTTCAAGAAATCTCCATTGACCAGGAAATGGGGTCCTTTAGGGGCACTAAGGAGCAACAGCCGACTCTAAAGTGGAACAAAAGTAATTCTAAGCTCCAGTAATGAGCTCTAATGCTCATTACTATGAAACCAAAATGGCCTGAGAGTTTAGCAGCACAAGGAAAAGCGAGGTCATATAAAAACAAGAGACTGTTCTCAGCATACAGACTGAAACCTGATTTTGAGGTTTGATTACAGACCTGCCAACACTCAAGATTTCGGGAGTCTTCCACTTTTTAGCCTGTTTTCCGGCTGTACTCCCGATTTGTAATTTCACGTGCTCATTTATCACATTGATATCGATTAGAGCAGTGACTCCCAACCTGTGGGCCGCGGTCCCCTGCTGGGCCGTGAGGGTATTTTAAGTGGGCCACTAAATAATTTCTAAAATATTATGACTTACGAGGAGTGTAATCATATAAAGATACAAGATACAAATAAAGAAAAAAGGTACAAATACACAGAATACTGTTTTAAATGTTAAAACTCAGTAACAAACTTGGTTAGAGGTAAATAAAAATGTTCAGATATTCATATATAAAAAATGTCCACGAAGTAGGCCTGTTAGAGCCCAATAGGTAACGTGACCCAACTTAAATTTAACAACGACCCAATGTGTAATAAAAAAAAAAAAAATGTAACAACTTTCCAAAAATTTAACAAAAATGCTGAGCCCAAAAAAACAACAAAAAGAATGTATTAAAAGCCTAAATGAAATAGCTGACATAAACTGTAAAAACTTGTTACACTTTGGCTAAAAAGTTATTTTGTTTTGGGCTCGGAATCTGTTATATTAGTTACACTACTGACCAACTACCACATATTGGGTTTTATTACATTTTGGGTTGTTGTTACAAACGGGTCTGGAACAAGGCATTTTATATTCTCTGTACTCATTGGGTTGGAGGTGGGCCGCAAACATTTTTTGAGACTTAAAAATGGGCCCTAAGTTGGAAAAGGTTGGGATCCACTGGATTAGAGGCTTCCTCACTTCTGTGTTGGACACATCTTTACAGAGTCCAACTTGGCAACAGCAAGCACGAATCACTACCTTGCACACACTTATGCGCCCTTGCTCACGTGTCACTCTATTTAGCATCACTCTATTCAGGTTGTTGTCAAAGTTGTCTGAATCTCTGTGCAAGCCATTTTCTTTTCTTGCTTCAAGCCGTGTAGATATTAAATCTGTGTTTTGCAGGGATGTAAGTTCGATTTTCGCGAAGAACATGTAGTTAAAAACGATGTTGGCAGGCACAGTGTGTTTGGTGCATAGAGGGGGCCTGATTGTTGAAAAGCTCACTTGAAGTGCTCTCTTTGGGGACAAAATGTGCACTAAACTGCCTTCTTGGGAGCCAAAATCTGCCTCTTTGGCTGGTTAAAACATGATGAACTGCCCTTCTGGGAGCCAAAACACACAAAATGTTGTATATGCCTTTTTCACTTTCGCCCCTGCCCTTCAAAATGTTCGCACATGCCACTGGGCAAACATGTTAGGTGTACAAAGCACAGTCAAAATGTCGAGGTGGGGGATAAGGGGAGGGAATATTGGTATGCATGAGATTATCGACCTGAACTTTGCATTGATTCAGATTTTCCTTGACCTTGGTCATTACTATTTTTGCTTATATGTAACCCAGTATGTAGGTTTTATATAAAATTTGAAAGAAGTTAAGTGGCCAAAAATATTTGAACCCAAGTTTTTTCCTTGTATACCCATAAATTGTGAACATAGATGAGCCGACCTCCAGAGCCCAAAAACAACATCTGCTATCTGGATAAATCACCTGGTAAGACACGATTTTACATTTTCTACAGATATCACAGATGAAATGTAACATATTCTCATTAATTCTAAATAGACAAGCAGGTTGTTAATGAATTCATTGCACTTAATCATAGATGATGTGCAATATCATGCTAGGACTTAGACACAGAGCAACCTAAAAATGTTTGGTAAAAGATTCACTTGAACTATAGTCAGTCAACTATCAGTCCAACATGTTTAGTTCAACTGGAAAAGTTCTTACATTGTTCAGAGAGAGTGAGTTTAACATTTATGTTACGTAGGTGCTGGCTTCAAATCTACAAATGTATAAGTTTTGGATCAAACATGGTTTGTGAGCGTTTAGGAACGAGAAAATGGAACACAACTGTTTCAGAGCAGAGGCGCACCAAAGAAAGATCTAGTGGAAGTTGAGCATCATGGCTAAAGACAAATAAAGTATTTCTCTTCTTCCTCCCTTATTATTTCCTGGTAATAAAACATCTATCTGCAAATAAATACAACAGCATAGGTGGTTAAAAAAAAAAAGTCAAGCTCTCTAATGTCAATTTTAACAAACATACTTTTGTTTCTGATTACTTTCTAAAATTTCTCATCTCATACATCATTCTACTTTCTCTAATGACATCCTTAAAAAACTGGAGTTCATCTTCAGCAGGACTTCCTCTTTTAGAGAAACATTAAATGTAACATCTCACAGCATTACACAGTCGATGTTTAAGGTTGAAGCGCTGGATGTTTGAATGGTGGATAAATATTGATATTCATGAAATGGAAATTGCCCCATTTCAAGCACAGTAGGATGAAACATTTCCAGAGGAATACATCACGTTAAAAATTCATCCTTAATGCAAGTATTGATTTATATATTGTGCCGTTAATTCTCTGCAAAATAGCTTCTGGAATTGCATTTTGTAATTTAACATGAATTTCAATCATGGCTTTCCCATCAAGTCACTAACGCATATTCATCACTGATGGTGTAATAATGTCCCATCCACAGTTTAAATGATGACAGAATAACTCCCCTCAAATATTTATTATACTACATTATTAAATTATGCTCGGCAGTTACAGCTTTGTTTTCTTGATCCATTTTTTTTCACTCCCATTGCAATCGGAGATACCCAGTGGCATAAAATACCATTAACTTTGTTCCCTCGCTGCCAGCTGTCCCTCTGTCTGATTCCATATATTTAACTCTTCTGTCTAAGCCAAGTCATACCCCTCTCTCTCTTTCTCTCTCTCTCTCACACACACACACACACACACACACACACACATGTGCAGCCTCTCCTCGTCTTTCACACATAGGCACAGGGCTCCCTCATCCCATCCCAGAGAATGGGTAATTATATAAACAGCTTTCAGTGAGGCAGGGATTAGGTCCCAGAGAAAGTGATGCTGTCTAATGATGGCACATTTCTATCACATGCTGAAAAATGGGCTCATGAGTTTGCCATAAAAAGAGCAGTGAGCTGTGACAAACATCATGCAGAAGACTTATATGAGAAGGATCACAGAGCACGTATACCATCCCCATTATTCGTTTGATTAATCTCTGTAAATATAAAAGAGTTCACATTTCATTTTACCAATGCAAAGACTCAAGAGTTCATACTCACAAACTGCAAGCGTGTTCCATAAGCGCTGTGCAAACGCGCCTGTATCTACACCTGCTTTGGCACCTGCAGCATCTTATCGCATTGTGCTTCAGTGCATTTGTGTACGCAATTTGAAAACCATATTGGAAATTATGCATATAGCAGTGCCAGAAAAAACAAACAAGGTTGGATCTAAATAAAGTCCTTGATGTGTTTGTGTGCCATAATTGTGATAATTACAGTATGATTCAGGGAAATTACAGTTAAAGAGCTTTTACACTGGAGTTGTTAAGTTCACGACGAATCGAATCTTTTGGCCGGCTCTTCAGCCCAAACAATAGACACCGAAGGTAAGATTTGAATGAACTCCTTGACGTTCACTGGGCATCATGTGCACAGTGATTACCACATAATATGAAGAAATAAAAGTTTTAGTTTTTAGAGCTTTCGCAGTTGAGTGCTGATGTTCATGAACAAACCGAGTCTTTTGGCTGACTCTTTAATATAGACACAACATGAATCGAAGGTTAGATTTCAATAAAATGGTTGAGGTGCTTGAAGTTATTATAGCAATAATTACTTTATAATGTGGGTAAAGCAACAAATGTAGAGTTGTAATAGAGAGTTGTGCAATTCATGGACGAGCTGAATCTATTGCCTCGCTCTTTCACAGCAACATTTATATTGAAAATTGGATTTTAATGTAATGCTTGATGCCTTTTGTGTTCCATTATTGCAAAATCTTAAGTGTAATATGGGTAAATAACAAGTGCATGGCTTTCAGTGTTGAGATGTCATGAATGAAAAAAAAAATCTTTAAAAGCAGCTCTTGAACACTTATGATGGAAAATGAAGGAAGAATTTCAGTGAAATTCCTGAACTGTGTTGCGTTACATAATTTCAATGATTAGTGTTAAAACAGAAAAACAACAGTTGAAGGGCTTCACAATAGAGTTGAGACATTCACAAATAAACTGAATCTATTGAACATCCCTTTAAGACAAACATTTGACTGTTTCTCATGTAAACCTTACACAATCATTCCTCCCTGTTATTATTTCCTTGATAGATGTACCCCCTGGCTGGCTTTTAAAAATGAATACATACAAAAATGAGCCATTCCTCTTGACGACTCTTCGAAAGGAACCGATCTAAAAACTCAGAGCCACAAATCCCATAAATCCTCAACTTGACGGGACCTAAATGCAGATTTTGTCTCCTTCTTTGGATGAGAGAAGGAATATCACATTTACAACGTCTCAGATGTTGCAAAAAGCCAGTAAGTACAGGTAGTTGAAGTTAAGCGTCAGCTATCACTGAAAATATACTCAATAAAAAGATAAAGACAGAAGTGAAGGAGAGTGATGCATCAGTTTGTCCGCGGAGACTGTTTTCCCGGCAGTCGGCTCGAAGTCAGATGTAAGTTCCTGAAATTCTAAGAAAGACAAAATGTCAAACTCTGTCCCCTGACAACCTTGGTATGCTCAGCATCTAATAAAATGCCCCTTAGACATGAGTCAAAATGTGTCCTCTACTCCAGAGTTACATCAGCGCTTGGTAAAAACCAGCAAAATATGCTTATTGTCTTCAAGGCCACACTAATAGAAAATAAAGGACTCATTAAGAGTGGAGTTAGAAACACTTTGCTCTGGCCCTGTGTGATTCAGTGACCAAAATAGAACTTCAATACTCACGCTACTTAGCATTATAGGCCACTACAAAACCCTTATGTGTTCTTACAGCTGTAATTCATAGTAATTATCACACTGTAGTGCATCATGTGTAGAGGCAAAAAGGTTCCTCACATGCATTAGAAGTATAATGATGGTACAAATTTAGATCATGGATTAAACACTTAGTAGCAGCACAACAGCACGTTTTGAGATGTTCCACTCACAGAGAGTTTGTTTTTTCTTCTCGTGACTGTTATGTGATGAGTAATTTTACACAGAACCATAGTGTCCTCTGTCTTGCGATATTTTGAAGTATAAACCAGGAATTTGCTGCTTCTCTTCTATATCTACAGTTGTGCCTAAAAGTTTACAACCTCTCCAGCAGAATTTCGGATTTAAAAATATGAATGGTGACACAAAAAACCTTTCTGTGACTCATGGTTAGAGGTTGGGTGAAGACATTTATTCACAAACAACTGTGTTTACTCTTATTAAATCATAATGACAACAGAAACTTCAAAAATGACCCGGTTCATTTTTGATACACACACATTAGCTGGGTTTACATGGAGCCTTATATTCAGATTGGAATTGGTTTAGAAGCCCAAACCGAATAAAAAAGGCTTCATATAAACACTTCAACCGAATGGAATTTCATTCGGTCGCACAGGGGTAGAAAATTCCTTTTCCCAAACTGATTGAAAGGAAAGTTTCGTTATGTAAATAATGAAACAGAATGGTATCAGGCTGCGTTTTGTCTGCTCTGTCTTGACGTAAATGCGCGGTGACGTTTACTCCACGTGAAAACATGGCGGCTTCCAAACAGTACACACGCAACTGGTCTGGGCGGAGAGTTTGTTTCTTTTACAAACTCTGAAAAAATTAAATATAGTCGCATACGTTACAAACAAGCTGTTGCTTGAATAAAAACGTTTTAAAAAATCGCAACTGCTGCGCAAAACAGACGATAGACCTCCATCGTTTTAAACTCGTGATTGATCTGCGCGTGTCACTTGTCTGTAAAACGTCTGTTCCATTTAAATGTTGTAATACATGTAAACACCAGATCAGAATAGAGCACGTCACATGAAAACAGTTTTCCTGAGATCTTCAATCAGAATAATTTCAATCGGAATGAAAAAAAGTCTGCATTTAAACATGGCTACTGATTAACTTTTCTGCATTTATCAGGCCAAAACCACCAGAGTTGTGTAAACTTCTTAACAGGGTTGTTTTTGAAGTTTCTGTTTTCATTATGATTTAAAAGGAGTAAACTTTTTTTTTTCAATAAAAGTCTTCAACCAACCTCTAACCATGAGTGATAGAAAGGATTTTGTGTTATCATTCATATTTTCTAAGAAAAAGCCAAAAAAATCAGAATTTTTTTCTGGAGGGTATAAACTTTTGGGCAAAGGAATGAAATGAAAACACGGCGTTTGAATCAAAAAGTTGTGTAATACCGCTTCTTCTAGATTTTTTTGCCTTTGAGGTTGGCAAGCAAGAAGAGAAAGAAGCATACTGTCAGCACTGTTCTTTTTAATATGTAATCAAACCTTAATTTATGCAGAGGTTAGGGAGAAAGTTTAACTTCTGGTATTATCATCATTCTCCTCCCCTTCATAAGCTTATCCTTTGTTTTGGGTGAGAGCACAATGACTTTGCCTTCAGTCATGTTTTGTCTCTCTTTTGCAGATGGGATTCTTCCATCTTGAATAAAATCCTTTGATGGTGCTCCAAAGTCCTTGCTGTTGGCTACCAACTATCACAAATTACAGGCTATTACACCGCAGAAGCTGCTCTACGGGGTGGATGAGGGGATTGTTGACAATTTTGTTTTCAACATGCCAACGGTTGCCAAGGCCTTTTGACAGCTCAGATCCATTTGCGGTTGCTCGCGATGACGGCGTTGTAATCGCTCTTTAAATGTTGCAGATGATTTGAACCAGAAAGTGGACGTATGGATCTGAAGCTCTGAGATCAATGTCGGCTGAGAAGAAGGCAGTGGAACATGTACATGTAGCCAGGGATAAAAAACCACAGCCCCCACCATCAAAACGCTAAATCACAGAGCGTAATAAGACATTTACGACAGCTTGATGGCTGCCTCTTAAAGTCAGAGAAACGTCAAACAGAGAGCGAGAGCAGTCGCTGCAGATACAATCTTTCATCAAATACAATGCCTGTCCCCTCTCTGCTGCCCGCGAAAGGCCGTGTCAGCGGCTAATCCGCCATTATAGACATAATTTGAGGCTTAATAACTTGTCACAAGCAATTCTCCACTTTCCTGTAGGAGGCACCCAAAAGGACAATCTGAGAGTCGCCCAATCACAGGTGCAAAAAAAGCAAAAAAAAGACAAAGGTTGTCCGGCGGTGAGCACGAGACAATTGGTAGAAAAACAAGACACAGAAGCAGGCGGATCTAATTCCCATTCTCTTCCCTCAGCAATTCTTCAATTAAATTGTCAACTATCCTCTCAGCTGCACAGACAGACAACTTGAGAGAGAGAGAGAGAGAGAGGAAGAGAGGGAGAAAGAGAGAGGGAAAAGGAATTAAGGATGGATTTACAGTTGAGGATCCATCCAGTTATTTTGCCCCAGAGCCAACCTTGGGGATATCAAAGGAAACCGTGATGAAACGCCTCCAAATGACACACAATGAATCAAACCGGAGATATGTCTTAATGGAATAACTTCAAGAAACACACCCGCTAACTGATGTTCTGCAACAAGCAGCTTAGAGTTAGTAACCTTTGAGTTTCTTCTTCCTTCACAATGAAAACAGGCTTTAGAGATGATGTGATTAGTAAAATGAAAGTAAATCTATATGAGATGCTGAAATTGTTGTTACCTCGGGTGTAATGTGTGGTTATGTGTGCAATATTTCACTTAAAATTCACTCAAATAGCTTATGGGTTTTTACATGTGGTGAGCATACACTCCAGATCAAAACCTTAAGACCAGTTGAAAAAAAAAAAAATTCTCTCTTTGAATGTGGTTGGATTGTTGAGCTGCATGAGTAAGGCCTCTTGCAACGCAACGCCATCACTGCTGAGGTTGGATGCAGACAGACATTTGGTATTTGCTCAAATATCCTGAGGGTTATGGAACAAAAAAGTAAAGTGGTCGACCCCAAAAAATTTCACCAGCACTGAGCCTGAGGATCTGATTGGCTTTCCACAAAGTCACGGGATGATCCTCGACCCTAACTGCAGACCAATACCAACAGAGTTTGAGGTAGAAGAGCTTCAAGAACAAAAACCTCTTCAAAGGTCTTGTCTCCCATTTTGACATCAGCAAACATGAGACATTGAAAGATGGGAACAAGTTTTATTCTCTGAGGATAAAAAATTTACCCTTGATAGTCCTGTCATGAGATGTTTTCTAGGCGGCACAGTCAAGGGGGGGCATTATGATCTGCTTTTTCTTTCGATGGACTAATGGAGCTTCAGGTTGAGCAGGGGCGTCAAACAGTGGCTGACCATGTGGAGATGTTGCAGAGGGCGTCCTTCATGACTGAGGGCCCTGGCCTGTCTGCTAATGATTGGGTTTTTCAACAGGACAATGCTGCTGTTCACAATGTCCCCCTGACAAAAGACTTCATCTTCTTTCAGAGGAATAATCTCATACTTTTGGAGCTTCCTGTGTGTTCTCCTGATCTAAATCACATTGAGAACATTATGGGATGGATGGAGAGGGAAGTTTACAAAAATAAACGTCAGTTCCAGACAGTGGACAACAAACATGACGCCACTTTCACCACTTGGAGCAACTTTCTCACTAACCTCCTGGAAACAATCACATCAAGCATCAACAAACAAATATTCAAAGTGATCAAAAAGAAAGGTGGAGCTCCTCATTACTGAGTCATTTTTTCCAGAGTTGTAATTCCTTTTAGGGTTTTTCAGTATCCTTTTTTTGGAGATCAGCTGATGAATGGACTGTTTCACTTTAGTTTTTGTTTTCAATTAAATGCTTACTCATTTTTTTCTCATTCCTGTTTCTTCTTTTTGTATTTTGGAACTCATATTAGAACCTTTTCAGGTCAAACAGTGCAAAGTATTTAATTGTGGAATTTCTTAACTAGTCTCAAGATTTTGATCAAGTGTGTATGTATTTTAAAATACTCGACCAGTGGTATTTTCTTTCTCTGTGTATTTTTGGCAAAACAACCACAAACTTTGGCACTATGAGCCAGTTTTTTCAAGCTCCAGAGAGTGCTGTTTAAAGAAAAACTATCACTCAAAAGTTGTTCTAACTTCTGTGTCAGTGGGCATCTGCCCTGCTGAAGAGTCCATGAGCAAGAAACAGAATTCCCAATATCTCCAGGGAGGCTGTTCTGCGGCCAAGCCTGACCTCTGATGTCCCTGCGGAGAGAAGTAACAGAAAAGGGAAAGTTTTTTCAGGTTCAGTCGAGGACCGGCGACAGCCTGAGGGAATGCTCCCAAGCATCAAGAAATTTGAGTGAGGAGGTTTCTAAAATAGTCTTTGCAAATTGCAGTCGGTTTTTATCATGATGGAATTATGAAAGAGGTCGAGACAGGTGAAATTTTGTTGACTTTCTAGTGTAGCACAGGTGTTAATGACGTATCAGACGTATCATTACAGAGAATAAAGATGCTTAAGACACAAAGATGTGAGAGCAGAGTCAGGTGCTACAAATCTATTTATTTGTGCTGAGACCTTATTTACCATGTTAAGATTCTAGTTTACATAACCACCTGTTCGCTATACATTTTCCATTATATGTCATAGACAAAGGTGGATCTTGAAAATAGACCGTCAAAACAAGAATGTTTTTTGATCAGACTACACGATTATGCCAATTTCCACCACAGTATCATCTGATTCACCACTCCAGAATCTGGGCAAAGATTATAGACTTTAATTTGGTAAATTTCTCATTACACTGCAAACACGGAAATCTAAGCAAGTCATTATGTCTTATTTGTAGTAAAAATTGTCTTATTGTTCTTAATTTGAGCCACACTCACCAGACCAGGTCATAAAAATGTCTTATTTCAAATATTTTAAGACAAAAATGAGGTGTAAATTGCTTGTAACAAATAAAAAAAATCTGCCAATGGGATAAGACGAATTTGCTCGGGAAGTTTCTTGAAATTAGAAGATGTCTTAAAACAAGAATCTTTTCTCTTATCCCACTGGCAGAATTTTTTTTACTTGTTACAAGCAATTGATGCCTCATTTTTGTCTTTAAAAAACTTGAAATGAGACATTTTTATGACCTTGTCTAGTAAATGTGGCTCAAATCAAGAATAGTAAGACAAATTTTACTTAAAATAAGACGTAATGACTTGCTTAGATTTCAGGGGAATTTTGGGGATTTTTTTGACCATTGTTGCAAAGCACATTGTTTGGTTGTTCATTTATTATTATGATTACTATTATTATTTGTACTCATTATTTGAGTTGAAGCAAGCTAAGTTTGGAAGTGTTGCAAATTGAGAGGGAAAAAAGAAAGGAAAAAAGAGGTGAATTTGTGAAATTTTAAATTCAAAATGTGTTAAGACAAAAAAAATGGCAAATTAATTGGAAAAGAGAAGTGAATTGAAAAGCTGCAGCGATGTGAAGCCAACGTTGCAAATTTGAGTGGAAAGGGTGGCACACTTGTGTGTAGAGAAAAAAAAAAACGCATAAATTTGAGGGATATTGAAATTTCAAATTTATGTGGAAAGAGTGGTAAAACTGTGAGGTTTGTAAGAAACAAATGTGTAAGAAAAAGTGGCAGATTCATAAGACTAAAGACCCAAATTCATGAGATTTAATGTTGAAAACATTTGTGGGAGGAAAGATTGCAAACTTTTGAGAAAAAAGTGTCACGTGACAAAAAAGACATTAATTTGAATGATTAAAGAGTTTTTTGTTCGACAGATTACAGAGAAACAAATAAGCTAATTTAAGAGACCAAATGATGAAAACTTTTGAGGGAATACGTGGCAAATTTGTGAGATAAAAGACTCACAAAATAAAGAGATAATCAAGTTGAATCTTTGTGTAAGAAAGGGGAACAAAAGGAACCAAAGTGTCAAATTTAAGACTTTGAGTTGCCAATGTATGAGGGGAGAGACATTTAAATTTGAAATATGATATTGTTGGGAAAATAAAAGTTAAATTGTATTCATGTAATTTGCTTTCTGTAGGAAAAAGGGTCGACAAAATGGGGAAAAAAACAAGAAAGTTCTAATTCACTGAAGGTAAACCAGAAAAAATATTTAAGGAAAATCACGTTGTTTAAGACTTAAGTTTCTGAATGGACTTCTCTAACTCTGTTCTGTATAAAGGCCCTGACAAGCCCTTCGTAGTTTTCTTAGTTGCCACTGACTTATGTAAGTTTTTGGACTTAACCCCCCAGGGATAATTCAGCCTCTGGGTTGGGCCACGTTGGTCTAAATAGTCTAAGCACGCTCCTGTCCCTCCAACTGAAATAACACAAATGTGAAGCAGCAGGCACAGCTCAATCTGTGTGTGGCTCTAACTCACACATGACCTAAATTGAGAATTAATTAAACTCTTAATTAAGTCAACACCCCGGCCATTACGAGTGAGCTGTGAGGAATACGACCGCGGTGAAGGATGGCTGCGCACAGAGGAAGAGCATCAGCATTTGTGCAACACCACAGAAACAAAACAAATGACGTGTCAGAAGGAATGAAGCAGGCTTTTGTTTTAAAAAGGCTGCGCGAATAATCCAGCTGACTTTGCGTTTGCAACTTTAAAACGGGAGGAATGAGAGATGAGAGGGAAAGAAGAAAAGAGGGAAGCAGAGAGGCAAACAGAAAAACAAGACCAGCAGAGGAGGAACACTGGAATATTAATGTGTGCCGTCTCTGTCCCCTTTGGAAACTGGTGAGTCACACAAGTCATGACTCGGTTTTAAGTACGAGACCCCAAAGACGATGAAAAGGAGGAAATATTTTCTTCCAGGGACTGATGAGTGTTGAGTTGGTGTTATTGGGATTAATCTGCTCAGGCACAAATAAAAGTGTCAGTTTAGTTTCTTATGGGAAAACTGGAGAGCAGTTTCACAGACAGGTAATTTTTTTTTTGTAGTACAAATGATTTATACCTGATGTCTTATAAAGTTGTGCATTTAAACAGTTAAAGGGACTTCAAAATCTGACTTCACTACGATTTTATTCATTACACTTCAACCTTGGAGAATAACCAATGAGGTCATCGGGCAGAAGTGCTTTAAAAAGTTTACAAAAGGTAGAAAGGCCTGCAAAAATGGGCCTGATGGAAACTGGAAACAAAAAACAACTAAGAGAAGTCAACAGAACAAAAAGAAGCAGTGAAATGCCAACTCAAAACTCATCTATTCAGAAATATCTACTGTCTTTAACGGCTCCATATGGTCTTCACTGTATTACTTTATTGCTTTTATGTTGCTGTTTTTTAACTCTTTTTTTATGTGTTTTTACCGTCTGTAAAGCGACCTTGGGTGTCTCGAAAGGCGCTATGAAATAAAATGTATTATTATTATTATTGTTATTATTAAATGCCAAGTGAAATGCATGAACAGCAAATCCAATAAGACAAAAACACTAACCAGGAGTGAAATCCAGCAAATTCTGCTAGTAACAATGAAGTTTAGTCAGAAAAATAAGCACACCTGATCAAAATCTTAAGCCTGGTCAAAAAATTGTGATGTTGTATCTTAAAATTGTTCCACACAGAGTTTCAAAATGAAAAAAGTAAGAAATTGGAGTGAAGTTCCCCTAAAATAGAAATAAAAGTTTGAAAAAGGGACTCAGTAATGAGGAGCTCCACTTTAATAATTTGTTTTTTTTGGGCGTGCTTGATGTGTGTTTCCAGGAAGCCAGTGGGAACATTTCTCCAAGTGGTTAAAGTGCTTCATGGAGGGAATCCACTGACTGGAACTGATGTCCACTTTTGTAAACTTCTCTCTCCATCCATCCCATAATGATCGCAATGTGATTTACATCACAACATTCAGGATGCTCCGAAAGAGTGAGATCATTCCCCTGGAAGAAGTAGAATTCCTTTGTCAGGCAGGACTTCTGCGCAAACTACAGCGTTGTCCTGTTGAAAAACTCAGTCATTAGCACACAGTCCAGGGCCCTCAGTCATGAAGGACGCCCCTGAACAACATCTAAACATAGCCACATGCCGTTAGACGCCACTGCACAACCGTCAGCTCCTCTGTTCCACTGAAGGAAAAAGCAGATCATCTCTTACTTATATATTTTTCACAGCAATTTGGCTAATATAAGAAATTAGGGTACTCAAAAATCACACCAACAACCATGAAGGTGAATGGTTTGCATCAATACAATTATCATTCTATCAATGACTTCATTGAAAACACTAACATTTGTTGATTTAATTTGAACATTTGCCATCTATTTGCAAAAATCCATAAAAACCACACTGCAGAAACTGAAATCCAAGCAGGTCATTATGTCTTATTTTTAGTAAAATTTGTCGTACTATTCTTGATTTGAGCCACATTTACTTGACAAGGTCATAAAAATGTCTCATTCTAAGTTTTTTAAAGACATAAATGAGGCATCAATTGCTTGTAACAAGTAAAAAAAATCTGCCAATGAGATAAGATAAAAGATTCTTGTTTTAAGACATCTTTCTAATTTCAAGAAACTTCCCGGGCGAATTCGTCTTATCCCATCGGCAGATTTTTTTTACTTGTTACAAGCAATTTACACCTCATTTTTGTCTTAAGAAAAAACTTGAAATAAGACATTTTTATGACCTGGTCTGGTGAATGTGGCTCAATTAAGAACAATAAGACAATTTTTACTACAAATAAGACATAATGACTTGCTTAGATTTCAGTTTTGCAGTGTAGTATGAATGTCAATGACACTAGTTGTAGATTTTTGTACAGGACTGAACATTTGAGAATTTGCCAACTCTGGTTTTAGAAACATTTTTACCATTATTATTATTTTTTGAGTGGTTTTTCAAATTTTCTTTTTGCAAGGAAGTGTGTAATGTTGAAACAGAATGAATAAAAGATCCTGCACAAAAATCCTCCTCCTTTATGGGTTTTAAATTTGCTGCTTTGTTTTCCTTTTTCTTCCTTTTTCAATTATTCCTGTTGCAGCACTATTGACCTCCAATGTAGTCCACCAACATTATTCATCATCATTGAAAACCAAGGCCGTGCTATTGATCATTAAGAGGAAAGTTGTGATTTCTTCTTATGAGTCAAAAAGCCTGATGAGATACTTTTAAGTCATTTCTCTCGCTGTCAGAGAACAAACTGAACCCTTTTCGACCTCTTGTGGTTGCACAACTCTGAAACTTTTGAGTCTTGAATTGAAAGGGCAGTTCCAGGTTGTTATTTTGAGACTCCATTCATAATGAAAAGCAGGCTGTTGTGCCTCTGGTGTTTGAGTCTTCAGAAGTCCGAAATACAGAGAAAATCCAACTATTACGGCTATCAGAAAGTATCCTCTTGTGTTGGATGGAAACTAACCTCAGTGGTCAAAGTTGAAATTTCATACGGGCAAACACCTTTCAAGTCTGCTTGCGTTTGCTTTTTTATCCACAGCTTGTTTTGTTGCCCAACCATCTGGATGGCTCTACATTAAAAAGCAGCAAACCCAAAGACTCCCCAGCAGGGCCACATGTGGCCAGCATGAGCCGCACAAAAATCAGCCAACATTTGCCCTTGTGGAGCCCTCCGAGCCTTGATCCAAATCCAAACTGACATCTCATAAACAGGTTGTCAAAAGGCTTTACCTTGATTTTGTCTGTCAGTTTGTCCATCTGTCTCAGCCTCCCCCTCGACTTCAGTCAATAAATTAATCACATCCACTCAGTGAAGTCGAATGCCCTCTCTCTTAATGCTGCTTTTTATTCTTCGGACATTATGCAGCGCTTCTGAATGCTGAGCAAAAACACTATGGGAGGGTAGTAACTTTAACTTGAGGCAACAAAAAGAGGGGTATTGCATTTATTGCATGCTCATGAACAATTCATCGACTCGGGGAATCTAAGAGAGGTGAAGTCGATGCAGCCAGATGGTTCTCCACCTGTCAGAAACACTCACAGCAGAATGAATCTCTTCTTTTGTTGTAATTTGTTGATTCACAGACAGGGGGGTGAATGTCTAATCGCTATTTCCCCCCCTCAGCTCTTTGCTTAACTCAGTGTACTTCAACTGCCCATTAAAATGCAAATCGTTTCATTAATCGCGCACAGAGGCATGATAACTACTGAACACAGCTATTATGTTGCAAAGGTAAATAAAGAAACACAACAATTAGTGGCCATTTTGAACTGATTACCATGCCTGAATGGTTGCGTCACATTGTTTGATAATTGTTTGCTCCTCGTTTGGTTTTAATTGAATTCACGTGTCAAATAAAGGTTGATATTTGGTTCTACATGAGTTAATGATCATATAGATCCATGTGGTAGAGTTTATTGCATTAGCATTGGTGGCACGGTGGCATTTAATGACCATGTGGTTTGTTACATGACCAGTGAGGCGTAAGTTAGGAAATAAAGGTGTAATGTAATGGGTTTCACACTTCTTACAAAACACTACCTTGTGTTCAGTGGTGTAGTGGTCGCTGGAGTGAAGCGGGGGAGGTGGCAAGTTTTGGAAAAATAAAACGCGCGGATGACTAAAAGCAAAATACATATAGATTTCAACAACTGAACTTTATTCTTTCTTTGCAACTCCGTCCCAAATAGTCCACGTCCTGGTACTGTTACGCAGCCTGATGGTGGGGGATCTCTGGTCTAAAATATAACATTAGCTTAGTTACTTGGCCCTGACTGGGTTGGAGGAGCACTGATTTAGACTTCGCGTTAAATTATTATTTGTGGCAGTATTACTATGTGAAGAGACTGTGTTTATTATGCATAAAAAGTGAATAGAAATTCTGTTTATTGAGTGTGGGCTCACATTATTCATGCCCACCTCTTCATAAATGGGTTGGGGCACCCCAGCCTAAAATATCTGGACACGCCCCTGCTTGTCACCTCATTGCAGGTTTGTTATGTTGCTTTGCTCACTAACGATGGATTTATTCTGAACAGAGGGTTCAGTTCGTGGAATAAATGGAGTTACGGCGAAAGACAAGACTCAACTTTTTTCCAGGTTAAAGAACAACAACTTTTCAAGCATTTATGACCGTGCATTGCTCGACTCTCTCTCCAGCGTAAATGCATGTCAATTGCCCATCAGTGACAGTCTCCCTCCCTGCAGCTAATATCCACAATCATGATTCCTGATCCATCTGTTACACTTAAAACAGGATTTTCTTTGGTAGAATAGTATTGTTCTGAGAAATATGGATGTGTATTTCTTCATTTTCTATATCACAGTAATGATCACAGTATTAAAGTAGTATTTTTCATTGATATTGATCATGTGTCTATCGTGATTGATATTATAATTGTTTCTGGGGCGCATCATGGGGGATTTGAAGTTCATATACACAATGCTGACTGAATAAGAAGTAGATATCCTCTTGTGTTTATCAATAAAAAAAATGACTATGTCTGTTTGCATTTTGTACCACAGATATTTACTCCAAATCCTACTATTCAACTTAGATAAAGATGTACTTGATTAAGATGATTGTGTTCATTACTTTTATGGACAGTAGTGGTGTGTGATACTGTAAAATTTGGTATCTGGATACTGCTTGCATAGAAAAGCAGCTTGTAAAAATTTATCAGGAATTACATACAAGCACTGAAATTAGTGTTTAAATTTATAAATGAAAGTAAATAACTAATTTCTCAATCAGAAAATACTTATCTGGATTAACCAACATAGAGACATGAAAGATATTTAGGGAATCAGTAATATACAGATAATTTGGGGCAGTGGTGGCAAACAACTTTCACTGGTCTAATAAATATGCTGAACTCTTAAGTATTCAACATTTATCTCTTTATGTAGTGACATATTTTAAGTTCAAGTAAATTAATTTAAAATAAGACGTGATGATCGCCAAAGCCAGGCTTCTCACAGGTTTTAATAGACGACATCACATAACTCCTGTTTTAGCATCCCTTCATTGGCTCCCCGTTAGTTTTAGAATTGATTTTAAGATTTTACTGATAACCTTTAAAGCACGCACAGGGCTGGCTCCTAGTTACATTTCAGATCTTTTAACCCCATATGAGCCAGCCCGCAGCCTTAGATCCTCGGGCAGGAACCTCCTGGTCGTTCCAAAGTCGAGGCTGAAAAGCAGGGGAGACAGAGCCTTTTCAATCAGGGCCCCTCGACTTTGGAACGACCTGCCCNCTCTCTATTGTCGTCTTTTGTATTTTTTACCACCCTGTTACAGAGCTGACTCACTTATTTATTTATCTATTTACCTCCTTATTTATTCATTCACTTACGAGTTTATTTTAATTATTTATGTTTTTATTTATTTATTCAATTATTTTCAATGAGTTGAGCGCTCCAGTTTTCATTTCTACTTTAATTTTTAGGCTGTTTTATCCTTTTATTACCTTATTTATTCACTACTATATTTCATTGTTGTTTTTATCCTCTATATTGTTCCTGTTTGCTCTTTTACTCTTCTCACCTCTAGTCCTCATGGTCTCACCATAGGGTCTTGCACTGCCTGAGTTCTCTCCTCTTTTATTTTTGATTGGTCCGTATGATTATTAATTTTTATTGTTGCACGCTATTTGATTCACTGCTTGTTTGTTTGTTGATTGTTTGTTTATTTGTTTGTTGATTTTTGTCCTGGCTGTAAAGCACTTTGCGAACTGTTGTTTTTAAAAGGTGCTCTATAAATAAAGTTATTATTATTATTATTATTATAAAAAAAATACCTTCAGGAGTGACCTCTGATAACTCGAAAGTCACAAATAACTTTTTATTAATTAGTTACAACTACCCCCTATTTTCACAGCCAGACGTCAAAATTAGACATCAGAAGAAATCAGTGGTTTCTCTCTATTTTTGGTTTAAAACCATTTTAAATTTCATTTTTACAGGGCAAAAAACTGCACATTCATAGCGGCTTTTTTGCAGTACATCATTTTTTCTTTTTTTTGAGGGATTATTGGTTATGCCAATTGACATTTATAATGGCATTTCCTGTTAGCAGTAGAGGCAGCTATGGTCTAAGCATATATAAAGTAGTTATATGACGTGGTATACAATCCCCAAAACCGATAAAATATGGGTCCTTTATTATTGCTGATTCTGAGAGAGGATATTGACCTTTTTTTTTCCATGAAAATTACCAGTATTTAAATGTTGATGACTCAAGAACAAATGAAGAATATGTATGCACCTAACACAACATTTTCAATGGGTATGATCAAAAAGGTTGGTGCTTTCTGGCAACTTATCATTAACACTCTGGCTGGGAATGAGCGAGAGTTGAATGTAAACCTCAGTATTATGTGCTTTTTTAGTCCTCTGCTCAGTGTTTTAGTTTAGTAGCCAGCAAATTTATAGTGTGTCAGTCTGTTCTCATCAGCTATTTCCATAAAACAGAAAGAGCCAGCTGTTTTCAGCAGAGAAGCTCTGATAAAGTCACAGCTTTTTAGCACCAAATGGCAGACAGACATAGTTAGCTACAAGCTGACACAGACATTACAAAAGAAATTGACACACACAGGAGCTGCAATGGCTTCTTTTTTTTCACTGGAGTTGTTGTTGAAAATAGTGGATTAACGCGTCCTGGGATGAAAAATAAAAATAACACACTTAACCTGACATGACCGTGTTGATCTGTGTCTGATAAATGTGAGAGCAAATGTCTTCGAACATACTGGCCAGAACATTTTAAGGTGTAAACTCGTCAGACTGCATGTCAGCTCGTTGTGGAGGCCATCTGTGATTGGTGAGGCCATTGGAGACTCCCTGCACAGCACTAGCCCACTGGGTTTCCACTTGTTTTCTGATAAGGCTGATGCTCTAGGCTTCTATCTGTTCAGTCTGGGTCAAACATGTAGGGGAAAAAAAAAACACACCAGACTAACAGGGCAACTGTGGATTCAGACCAATTCATCAACACACTTCTCTGAAAGTACCACAACACAGTTCAGTGAGAATGCGACCAGCTCAAACTCACTGCAATTACAGTTTAGAAGGTCAAAAAACAATGAGAAGAGTGCAGCATTTCCTTTTTGTAATGCAGAATACTTTATTTGCATTTATTTTATATTCACCAGAAAAAGTGCTTATTAAGAAGATGTCTGGAAGTAAGCTAGACTCAGCCAAAACAAATCATCTGAGGCAGACAATAGTTGAGAACGCATTAAGAATTTAATGAACTAATAATAATTAACAACAGCAGTTAGAAAAGCAGATACAAAAAAGACTTTACAACAAACTTTATTTTTGTCACAAGATAATTTGACATCTAGAATGGAGATACAGCTGTGAGATGTTTATGGTTGACCTACCCTCTGACAACCCAACTTGAGCGTTGTGAAACCATCACACATAAAAGGTTATTACCCTTCACATCAGATTTTTTCCCCCCATGATCACCAAGACCATGGAAATTTGTAAATATGGAGAGCTTGTGGTTCAAGTGCTACCCACTTTCTTGAGCGCTAGTTAGCCAATTGGTTTCTGAGTGTTTGTTTTCTGCTGTTGACGCTTCTTCTTTATCAAAGACAAAAGTTCAAATGAATGATTGTTTTGAGCAAAATGTTACCTTATAGTTCTTCATGACAATACAAGACGAATGTGACAACCCCAGTAAGAAATTAGCAGTTCTCACAAATTATTTGAGGTCAGTGTATGTTTTTGTAAGTGGATTCTCCGTTCAGAAAAGGATATTAAAAAACAAAATTTAAATGGTCATTTTATTTTATGTTTGAAATTCAAAACTGAAAATTGAAATTTAAGACCTCTCCTTCATTAGGGCCAAGTAAGGACAAAATAAAATTTTACAACGGTGAGTTTTCATTTTCCGTTGCCGAAAACAAAAACTAAAATGTTAGACAACAAAAACAAAACCAAAAATGCCCCCTTGTTTTGTAATGTGCAACCAGGAGTTTCTACTTTCAAAGTAAGAGTGTGTATGAGGACGGTGCTCTCATCTCTCAGGCAAAGCGCAGACTTCACGTTAATGTAGGTGTTTGTATTATGGGATTTGTCTGTGTCATGAGTTTTCTGTTGAGAAATATAAATACATGTTTTTTGACTCATGATTTATATATCTATGTAATAAATGGTCATTAGAAGCACACACACACACACACACACATACACATGCACACAATAACTGGGGGAAACCACAAGTAGAAGTCATAATTTGGTTCTCGTCAGACACAGCACCTCCTGGTACACACTTTTACTTTGAAAAGGTATTTTCTGGTTGCACAGAATGAAAAACTGCTGGACTTTTTTTTCTGTTTCTAACATTTATAATTTTTGTTATTTTAAACTGAAAATGAAAAATCAACCCCTTTTTATTTTTATTTTTCATCTCTCTCTGACCCTGATAATGAAATAAAACTTCTGAATTTCCATTTTTTGAGTTTTGAAATGAAAACCAAATAACCACTCGTTTTTAGTTTTCCAGTGTCCTCTTCTGAAAATTCAATGATCGAATTATTCAAAAAGCAGTGCACCTCAACCACAGTGTACCTAACAATATAAAAATCCACCTGGGTTATGAACAATTTAAGTCCCCACATTAGTTCTTAAAAAGTTTTTAGGTCTAATGGCAAGTAGATTCGTTTTGCCTGTATCAATTAAAATGTTGGCGTTGAAAAGCAGTGCTGTTTACACTTACAGAAAAAAATACATGTGGGGTACCACAAGGCTCCATTCTTGAACCTTTGCTCTTTCTTAGTTACTTGTTTTTTTCCTAACTAAATTTTTAATGCACATTTGTCTTTTTTTAAGTGATGGGGGAATTATAACATCCCTAGAAACAAATAAAAACAGTTGTGTATTTACCAATGTTGTCAAAGCTAACTAAGTTAAATCCCACGATTGTGTTTCCTACATTAATTGTCAATGTTTGAGCAGGGACCAGCATGCTTTGAAAGAGTCAAAATGTCATCTGAACAGCCTATCAGCCATATAGATAACATAATTAGAATAAGTTAAAAAATGACACTTGATGTTTGGCAAAGCTTCTCTCAGACATAAGCAGAAGCAGGAAAAGAGAACTGTGTACACAATAAAAGCCAGTAATGTCTTTATATTCCCAAGTGCAGCTATTACCAACAATTAAGGACACTTGAAATGTATGTGTTGTTCTAATTCTCAGGCAAACCCAAAGTCCTGAAGTCCTTGAGGCAGATGAGAGAATTCGATGATGAATTACTTTTAATTTCCAGTGAGTAAAAATAAAGTCTATCTTTAACTTGCCTCGAGTGTTTGAAAAAACTCCATCATGGATCCTTGAGAAATCCACTTTCTGTTTTGAATCCATGCATATTCTCAGGAAATTAACATACTAAAAAATCCACAAGAGATTGGATTATTAGCCAAAAAAGAAAAACACAGAAACCCCAGTCAGTGTCAGAGCTGGACTAAAATTAAAGAAGCTTTCTTGATTATTTTAAACAGTGTCAGAAATGTCTTTGCGATGAGTGTCACCAGCTTTTTTTTTTTTTTCTCTGAGAGGATACATGACTCACGCACAGGTGCAGCAAAAGGAATAGTTTCTTCCTTTTTTGGTTCATTCTTTTTGGTTTTCCAGTTTTTGAGTAATAATTTTTCGCATGTTGACTCACTGGTACAGATTACTGGCACATCTTGGGGAGCTTAGCCTTTGTTAATGGTATTAGTCACAACTGAGCATTTCCCGATCTCACAAATTAAAATGTCTCCTGCATACAGATTTATTATATTACCTTTAAAAGATCCATTATATCAAAAACAGAGGCAAATATATCTTACTTCACATAGTCTGTAATTCATCTTCTACAAGTTGTCACCAAGTTTTCAGATAATTTCTATTTAAATCAAAGAGGATTATACTCTGTGCATGCAAACTATCAATAAAACAGAAAGTGTATTGATTGCAGAGCTGTTGAGTTCTTGTCCATAATTGGCTCTTGCAAAGTCTGCCTCTTTTGATAAGCACTGTTTATCTATTGTGTTACAAATGAGCCACTCAAATAGCGTCATAAACTTTTTTTTTTTCTGGCAGAGGAAAAGTAGTATTATCACTGGAGTGAATTTCTCAGTCGAGGTCTCCAATGTTAGGTAGAACTACGGTGTTTGAACTTTGTCATGGAAATTATTCCCGTAACATGATACTCAGGGCTCAGTGTACCCATTACTGTCAAACTTACAAAGGAAATCTCTTTCATGCAAGCACTACACTTCTGATTTACTTTTTTTCATCACATCTCCAATTTAAAACTTCATACAAACATTTTTTTATACACATCAGACAGTTAATGTGTAAAATATCATCATCATGTTCCTTTACATCCATTCAATTTGCATGATAATTTTGCTCTCTGTGTATAGATATTGTATAACATCATTCAAATGACAACAAAAAGGTCTTTTGCTTTTCTAACTTGCCAGAACAGTAGGTGGCAGTGTGCATCTTTACCCACAAAGTTCATAAAATGGTGATGGTCAGTCTATATGTTTTGCCCCTATACACTCCAGTTTGGGGTAAAAAAGCTGCAGACATGGCAAAGTCTGTTGCAGAACTTCTACCAAAGGATGTGGATGTTTTAGAGCAGCAATTAGGTCAGGCACCACCACCAATGGCCTGCTGTTCTCTAAATGCTTCACTTTTTGCTCCAATCCCAGACAGACCAACATCCTCAAAGCTTCTTTGACCTCAAACCTCCTCCGTCTTCAACTCCCTCTGCCCCTCGCCTCCTCTGCCCTCCACCTCTTCTACACACCTGCTCCTCTGCCCTCCACCACCTCTGCCCTTCACCTCCTCACCCCCCCCCCCCACCCCCACTCTACATGATAAGAAGTGATGTGCAATACTACAGATTTCCTTCCCGATCCAGTACTGAGTGAGATTCAGGTTGGTATTGGGGATACGGATACAATACCGATATAACACCTCACGGTTTTTCCACACACATCACAAATGCGCTTTGCTATAGTGTCAGACTGAGACTGAATGACTGACGCTCTATTGCATTCCACTTGCATATACCGCACTTATGCATTCTCTGCTTATGCATGTCATATTTACACAGGTGGTGGAAAAAGTAGTTCCCACCAACTGCGCATCATTTAGATAATATCTCAATAGTTTTGTCACCTTGTGTGTGTCACCCAAGTGACTGAAAATTATTGATATTTTCATTTTGAAATGAGTTTTAGAGCATAAGGATTTGGTATTAGAGTTATCAGTGTTTTTGTATTGATCTGCACATCACTAATTATAAGATGGACATGCTAGCGGTGTTAACACAGCATCAGAGGGAATATCAGAGGGCAAAGTAGCGTCATGCTATTCCCAGACATGGCTAATAGAGCTAACACTGGACACAAGTGCCACACTGGAATGATGTTAACACTTATTCTACTTTTCTATCATTCTATTCACATAGTCTCAAATTTTTTTTTAAGTATACACTTTCTTGTTTTGCTGCTGTGACTGTGAATGTCCTCGTTGTGGGGTGAATAAAATGATATCTTATCTAACATTATTTTACTGTAATTTCCAGACTATAAACCACAACTTTTGTTCCACATGCTTTAAACCCTGCGTCTTAAACAATGCTGGATTTTTACCGGCTAATGAGCGTCATGCCGCCAAAACATTTGGGCCCTGTTTACGCAACACTTTCGCCCAATATGGAAAAAAAAAACGCAGTGGAAAAAATCTGCACGAAAACGTTGGCCAATTGTCCGGCAAATTACGATACATCCAACTTTCCTGTATGCCCTAAACAGCCTCTTCTAAATCAACAAATTCAGTTCTTTGAGTCATATGAGGACTAACGTACAATGTGTGAAAAAGCAGACATTATCTGGATCTGATAGTTTTGGAAAGATGGAAACTATTTTAACATCATAAAGGAATGGAAGGAGTCTTAATCCCAAACTGTGCCCCCAGCAGGAGCCTAGTCTGGTGTCATGCTTTTCCCCCCTCCTCATTCCTTCTGTACTCTCTTTCTCATATAATGAAATGGGGTGCTGCACACACTGGTGACCTACAGTTCCCCTGCTCCTGTCCTTTCCTTGTTATATGCGATGACGAATGAAGAAACCTTGAATTATGTTACTTGTCTATATACATGCCTGAAAACTGCAACCCTACATGTTACCCAGCCTGCTAAGATTCAACTGTGGCTTTTATTGAGGAGAGAGAAAGAGGCTGAGACAGTTAATGTAAAAACTTTTGGGTGGGGAGACTCAAAGGTTTAAGAATGTGATTTTGAATTGCACCTCAGGGAATACCTATGCAAAAAGCCTGCATCTGTCTCCCAAAGGCACACTAAAATACTGAACCGAGGGTTTAGCACCGGCCTGAGCGGAATTAGAAACAGGCAGGCGGCGGCCATCGAGGCTGCTGAGGAGGCAGAGAGGGGCCCTCCATCAACTGAGAGCAGAATTGAAAAGGAGGGGCAGAGTGATGGAGGTGATTGTTGGGAATGCCAAGCGAGGGGCTTTCGATTCTGCCACCATCTCTCGCTCAGCGGCGTGGCATCAAAGCCGTGTATGCTGTGAATTATAAGGACACTGTCAAGCTGACATTTTCCATTGAGGTGGGAAATGATAGAGACATGATGGAGCTATTAGCCACTCTACAGGTGATTCTTAAGCTTTCCAAGACTTTATGAAAACTCATATTCTGCAGAAAGGTGTCATGGGAGGTGCAGGAGCAGGTGGCTAATAAGAAGCAGGTGATTTTTCTTTTCCTTGCAGGTGAAATTCCTCACCAGTTTACTGAGTTGGGCACTAGTTGACTTAAAACTGATGAAATGATTTTGTATCTCAGGCTACAATACATATAGATATGTTTCAAACAGATTCATGGCAGTCTTAGTTTCAGTTTCTAATCTGCACATTAAATATGTAATGAGCATTGATGTCATTGTTATTCAAATAGAAAAGCATTTATATCTTCATTTCAAGTGTGGTATGTTCAGTCCATTTTAGCTCCATATGAAAAAACTTTAATTAGGTCAACATCCAATAATTAAAAACAGTGACACCATCATCGTGTCATGATAAGTCAGAAGCCTGCTGCGTCTGTTATAAGCACTATTACTCAGCTTCCACGTCTAAGTGTTAGGAGGCAGTTTAGCACATCCTTTGAGATGTCTGTGTTTGGGTAACAGCATGCCATAAATGTCAGCAGCAGGATTAGTTAGCTGTTCCTCGTGCTGAATAAATTATCTCCGTGCATCAATGTCTCTATACGCATGTGGCTCAGACTGCTGGTTCACTCCAGTGACTCAACATCAGACGTGGGCGAATGATCACGTTACTT